>UXGD01000692.1:0-49423 GCA_900474315.1 Torymus auratus
CGACTTTTCTTTGTTTATAACCTTTCGGCATTTTTAGCTTTCGGCAAATATATTTTCTAAAAACCTATCCCCACCCGATCAATATAGTCCTGATCCTTTTATCTTCATCTGGGATTATACGAGAATATTTTAAACGCTTCGGATAGACAATCCTGTAGAGTTTGTAAATATAGTTGTCGGCTATTTTTAATTAAAATGGAAGATTTTAATCATTCGCAGCAGAATTTTTAATGAATAAAGTTTCAGTTTTGTCCATTAAAACGTGAAATTCGTTTGAAATATTCGTAGAGATAAGTCACTTTAAACCGCTTGAAACTTTCTTTCCTATAAAAATAATTTCCACGCTCATAAAGCTATCGTTGTTCATGTTTATCGTAGTTTTTCTCCGCTGAAAATAGAGTTAATGAAAGTTAAAAAACTTGAAAACAGAATGCTCCTTTTCAAATAGAAAAATAATCTTTCAGAAGATTTTATTTGAAACCGTATAAAACTAGAAAACTTATGATCAAATCAGATTTTTAATCTTTCAACATTCTTTTAATTAATTTATTATACTATTGTCAGTAACATTAATAATTATATTTTTCTGTGGTTCAAAAAATATGTTTCAATTCGATAGGTCTGGCCAAACTCGGATATTTTTTTACTAAATCTATAAAGAATCAGTTTATTGCAAACCATTATGAAAACAATCATTTTCTTTACATTTTGGAACTACAAATATCTCTATATAATAGTCGTAAACATGAAACCTTTTCATTAAAAAAAGAATATCCTTGAATTTCTCTTATTATCGAGAAATTCATCAAAGATCATTTTTTAACAACCAAAATCGAGTAAAACGACAGCCAATCATTCTACTCATTTATACAGACCAATTTTCCCAACCCACGAGAAAGTTCTTAACACGCGCTCAACGATTTAAAAATTTAAATTCCAAATTCCCACCAATGAACGGCTTCCTTCGCACCCTGAAAACCGCAGCGAAAATTCTCCGCGCCATTAACGACCGAGCCCCTTAGCATAAAAAGATAATTCTCGCCTATTGAGCGGGATAAGCTTCATTCATTCTTTCTTCATCCTCGCGCGTGAAAATATCCCTCTAGGTGTAGGCACACGCTAAAAAGGGAACGAACTGGCGCTTGGAAACTTTTTAATTGGAAGGGTGAACCCTGCGTGCACCTATTTTTCGTAGTGGCGAATCGCGTTTAATTGGACGCGTATCTGCGGACTCCCAATAAATCTCGCACCGCTCGGACAAGGGCGAAACCAGCGGCTGTAAAGTGTTCGATTAACGAGGGAAGATTCAATTTCCGAACTCTCTTTTTTCCTCCTGACAGAGTTTACCGAAACACACTCGTTCCGGCCCTCTAAGCCGCTGCATAATGGCTGCGTGCGCGCACGCGCAAGAGAGTAGGACTCGTGTGTCCCCTCCGGCCAGAGTCTAATCTGTCGCAACTTTTTGAATGCATTTATGAAGTTTTACCCGGTCGCGGGCAGAGAAAGGAAGGGACGAGAGATAAGCAGCTTAAGGGGGAACTTCCTGAGAGAAAGAGGAGAGACTCTTTTCGGCTCCGAGGCAAATCATTTTAAGGGGTTGCTAGCTGTGGGAAGGACGAAGGATTTTTCTCCCTCGCTCTCTCGGCATTTGTTTTCCCTGTGGCTTTCACTTTTGCCGCGGGAATGCGTGTGCCACATGACAGTGCGCACGCGTTTTACGCTCCAAATACTCGTGTCAGTTCAAACATTTATTTTTTGGAACGCGTTTTATAGCGCGCACGTGTATTTGCTATGTGCATTGCGTATGAACCAGAGTAGATTATTTCGGAAAAAATCGAGGTGGAAAGTATTGGTTCAAATAGTACAAAATTAAAACATTAAAGTTATCGAAATTGAATTGCGTGCATTCTATTCATTGAATGGAAATATCAAATCTTTTTTAAAATTAAAATCAACATCGTTGTGCAACATTTTTGTACGTGCAAGTGCATTTTTGAAGGATCGAAGGGATACACGAGCCGTCACTAAACGCTATATAAATAACTCTCTCGCACCATCTTTCGCTGTCACATGATCAATCATATCGCGCCTGTAGATCTCTCGAAAAGAATCTTGATACAATGTATGTTATACGACATACAGCAGCGGGCAGCGGCGTTGTGTAATTACGCATTAGTGACGGCCGTAAAACTGGCGCATAATTGAAAGAATTAACATATTTTACACGTTAGCCGACGATGGGACACGCAACTCATGCGTGTGTAAAACGATTAGAACGAGCTGATACTAATTCGTATAGCATATTCGGCGCACTTTGCGTGCTGGTTTGGCGGGCGTTAACAGAGATTTAATGCTGATTTCGTTCTCTTAATTATACGATAACTAATTTAATTATTTTTTCAATTCCGAAACAGACTCGAGTACTACAAAAAATCAGCAAAAATGTGGATTTTTGTGCGTGCGATTCGTGCACGAATGGTTTTGCCTATTTCCACCTTTAACCGCATATGAGTTTATAAACTTTTCTCTTCTAGGAAGCATCAAATGCGTTTAGTCACGTTAAAACTGTTCTCTTTGACCACGAATTTAATATGTTTGTACACATTTAATTCCAGTAAATATCCTTGTGTAATATATTTGATTAACCTATACGTATATGGCTGACTATTCCTAGTTTATAATGTATTCATAGTTAAGATAATTTTAATACCTATTATCTGAAATATGTAGATTTCCTGTATCTTTTTTAGGCAGAGACCTAGAATAAAGTTAATAATAATAAAATAATAAGAATAAACAAATAACATGAAGTAGGCTATATTTTAGAGAAAATTGACCAATCAGAGCACGAATAAAAGCGTTACATTTCAATTCAATTGGGTATTTTATAGATGGAATATCTTCCCCTTGTATACAATTATTTCATCTTCTATTTTCCCAGCAATTCAATTACCTAGAATACCCATCGCACTCCATAACCGCACCAACAACAAGACGACATCTAAATTAATAACCCTCATCTCTAAACCTATTATCCCCGAGGCATCCCGCAACCGAGAATAGAAAATCGACCTCGCGACGACGACTGCTACTACAACTCCGCCATCGCCTAATCCACCTCGAAGGTCCGCTCCTCCCGTTTCCGTTTCTCCTGCGGATAGAACTTTTAATTCCGTCGAAAACAAGCGTGCTCCAGCGACATTGAAAACTCTTGTTTCCCCGGACGAAAAGTTGCCCGAGTAGTCGTCGTCGCTTTGACGAATCCGTGCGCAAGGAGAGAGGATTTCCTTGGAATTTCCGTGCGCGCGCGCAGGCGGGTGAGGTAGGTATATTGTTAAGAATAGTTGCGCCGGTGAATTCCAAATATTTTAGTTGGGAGGGGGAGATTGCGGAGTCGCTGGCTTTCGGCGTATAATTGACTTGTGGAGCGCCTGGGTCGAAGTTGTTTAATGAGCGCGAGGCTGGAAGTTTTCTGGAGGGGCTGAAACAGTTGTTTTTAAAGCTTCGCTTTACTTTAGAGCGGCTGTGGTTTTAATTTACTTTGTATTAAAAATTATCGTTAATCTCTTTTCATTTGTCTTCAATGTCTAAAACTATTTACACTTTCAAGTTACCCCCATTGTATGAAAACGTATTTCAGAAAATTTTATCGAGCATCTCGTTGCAAACTCCTTATTTATGTATATAAATGAACGAAAGTTCAGTATTTCGCAGCAGCTCTTACAGTTTACCGAAGTACGCACCCATTGAAAGCTCCAGCTCAGAGCTAATTACTTCCATTCGGCAGAACTTGGGCCGCTCCCATCTAAAAATATCAGTTTACATTTACAAACTCTCCCTCTCTAACGGCCGAAAGCACCTCGTTACCCATATTAAAAACAAATTAAAGGCTAATAGCTCTCGCGTTACCTCGTAACCTCCAAACACGATACTGAGCTTCGCGCTACTACTTTCCCCCTTTTTCCTTTCGAGGGTCGCTGGCCCGTGTAAAAATTAGCTCCCCGAACCCTCTTCCTTTCGGAGCAGCCACATTCATACACGCCGGACGCGTATTTCATCACCGCGTGTATACACAACAGCGCGCGCGGACGAAGGAAGTTGTGATACCTAGATCAATATGTGGGGCCGAGCGAGCGAGCGAACGACATACGTGCGCGCGCGTGTGTCTATGTATATGTGTGTATATGGATCGGGAATCCCGGGATAAAGCAAAAGGGGGAGGAAAGGGGATTTTTTCGCGCGTATACGTCTCTCACCCACTTTCCCTCTAATCCCGGCAAATGGCATTTCACGCGGAGGGGATGGAAAGGCCCGGAGAATCTTTCTCTCTCTCTCTCTCTCTCTCTCTCTCTCTCTTTGCTGTACGCTCCATGCCGCAGCTTCTTCATCTTATTCTGTCACTGATGCGGGGGAAGGGACATATACAGGGGCAATAGTGGCTGTGGGTCAATGAAATTTTCGCCCCCTCTGGAAATTCTTCAGCAGCCGGCGGAGGCACGGGAGCGAGGAAATTATATGCAGAATTCGTTTGTGATTGGAAAATTCTCGCTCTGCCGAACTCGTGGCTCGTTCGACCCCATAATGAAGACACGAGGGCTGGGGAGACGGAGAAGTGAGTTGGGGGAAAATCTTTTTACACGTTGTGCGAACGCGATTTTCAGGTATTTATTGATTTAAGAAAATGACGTGGTGAATTACGTGGCCAGATTTTTTTTCTCGACAGTAAAATTTCAAAGTTAAATATGCGATTGGGAATTATTTTTATTGTTGAGTAAATTTACAGTTGGAAAAGGCAGTTTTTGCGTGGTCTATATTTATTTTCTTTTATGTAACTGGTTGTTTAATAACAAACGAATGTTTTGTAGAATCGCAATGTTTTTATTTCGAAAATGTTTCATGAAATAACAATTTTGTGATAATTTTTATTGAATAATAAGGACAGTAGGTCATACGAAATTTAAGTTTTACGCGGAAGATTATTCAATATTTATAATTGTTACCAATTTTAGCTTTGTTTATTGTTTTCTTCATTTTTAATAATAATACTATAATTGATCGTTTCATCGAGAACGTTGTCCTATATTCTGTATCGAGCGGTATTACAGCATATTCATATAAACTTTCGAGATCATAGCAACAAGTATTTAACACAAAATTTCCTTATAACCATCGTACAGGTCCGTTGAAAAATTCATCTTTTAATCTTAACATCTCGAATCCTCTTTCTGTTTTTCCCCAAATTTCCTCTATCAACCTCCATTAAATTCATCATCAAACTTCTTCACATATTTTCCAAACAAAACCGGTAAATTATCAATTACAGCAGGCACCATCATCATAGCCTCGCCCATGAACTAAATCGCATTCAGCGAGCCGTCATTGTCCTGATTGGCCGTTCGGTCCAACACGGCTTATTTATCTCTATACACCTTGCGCTTCGCCGTTAAGACCTTCAGAGGCGCTTTCTCGTAAGATCGAGCACACAGCGTATACGTGTATATATATGGGAGAGCGTAAGTCAGCGCCGGGAGCCTGTATAATACTGTTGACATTGACTAATTCCGCCCGGAAATCCCCGCCTCGAGGAATCCGATGGATTATTATTGATATCTCGGAGTTTTCGGTAATCTTTGCGAAAGATTAGCACGACCGGCGAGGGCTCGTCGTGTGGTCTTTCAATTCACCCATTAGGATTTGTGTCAAGGTATATATACGCGTGTGAGGGCGGAAGATAGACGGGCTCGTGAATTACGGTATTTTCACTCCGTTTTTGCGCCTCTCAATTTTCTCAGTATATAACAGCGTGCATTTCTTGGATATTTTAATTGCGCAGATTCGTGTGGCTTTCACCATAGCAATGTAGAATTAATTGTGGTGAAAACGCGCGCGAGGTCGCTTATATTAACTCGCACGTGCGTACACGCGAGTAACCTATCTTAATCAGACTGTTGTACATTAGCAAATACGAGCTTTTTCGCAACGCTGATAAAATAATATGCCGCGTGCGCAAAATTAGTTTTTCATCGGAGATATCATTAAACTTATATAATTTTTTAAAAGAATAGCGTTACATATGCTACGAGTACATCCGACAAGTCACGCTTAATGAAGTAAAACATAGAGGTCGACGATTTGTCAAACGCGCGCGTTCTCCTTTTTACGCTATTTTTCAAGGTGACAAATACTCGATGACGCATTAGCGAGCGAGCGAGGGCGCAGATAATTTTTTCTACCTACAGGAGCGCATGCTGCTATGGGACAATTAGGTTTTATGAGTTTTCGAAAGTTGGCGTGGAGTGAATAAGTCGTGGACAGGGGCTAACTGCTTCTCCGAGTGCAAAAATATAGATGTTTAATCTCGGGATGGGAAAGTAGGACAAACTCTTTCAGCTGGAAATGTATGACACTCGTGTGTGCGATCCTTTTTTTATTTGAAAAATTTCATTTCCAGTTATTCGGAATATTCCAGGTATAGGAGGTAAGCACAAATCGCAAGATTTATATTTACAATCGAAGTGATCCATGAATAAAAAGGCGCCGCATAAACGAAATATTCCGCTGATTCGTTCGGCAGAGTGAAAAATTCAACGGGAAAGCCGAAAGCTCGCGCACTCCATAATTTATTGCGCACGACGGCAGTTTTATTATGATCTGGCGAGGTTCAGCCGTCAACCTTAATTACTTGCGGCGTGCAAACAATTCGTAATAATGACGCTTTAGCAAAATAAGACGCTGAGCTTTTAGAAAAGCACGAGTGGTATGGTATAGGGAGAGGGAAAAAATTGGCGTCGGGAACAAATCATCCGTCTGAATATTTCATGCTCTTTCGATCGACTCCCTCGCGCCCGGCGTTTACCTATTCTATTACGTCCTCATTTCTGACGTCATAATGAGGCGAGACCGGCTGTTGAAGCTAGAACAGACAGAGAAAAAGATTGATACGCTTCTCAACCCCCGTATCAATCTTCCTAAAATCAACTTTTCTTCCTCCCCTCCTCCTATCTGTCTCCCTCTCTCTCTCTCTTTTTCTTACGCTCTCTCTTTCTTTAACACGTAATTTACGAAAAGTTCGCATGGAGATTTATCTCTTTATATTTATTTTAGGGACGAGGCGACACACACGTCGCGCCGGATATGCACGGAACACTGGGGATGGATAAAGTTGAGAGCGGATGGAGAAATTACGGTACGGACGTGCATAATCAATTACTATATAAATGGTTAACTATGACAATCAATCAATTACTTTTGGCGATAGTTGCAACAAAGATACTCGGTGTGTCTGCATAATCAAAAATCGATATCTTTCCGATATGTGAACGATTAATCTTGCAGGGCAATATGAAAGTTTATCGTTCGATTTATATTGTCGTTTGTTAAAATTAGGACGGTATGGGCAACCATGTACACGTTATATGCAATCAGTAAATAAATTAAATGAAAAGAATCTTGTATTTATTTTCTTTTATTTCAGACCTTTGCATTGCATTTTCTATATGTTTAAGTTTTATGTACAAGTTCCATGCAGCGGAAATTAAGAAAAAGTTTCTGAATGAGAAGAAAAAATAATACTTTATAAGTTTATTGTAAATTGGGATATAAATAATTAGTTTTGAACTTAAATAATACATCTATTATTTCACAACTTTCGCAAGGTAAACTCGTGAATAAATGTTTGAGAAACAAAATAAGATTTAAACATAAAAATTAATTAAAAGCTGTTGATAAACATTGCCCATTCACCTCCACATAAAAGATTAATATTGAACCTATAAAATTGATCTGACAACTAAGAAACAATGAGAACTTAGCAGCTAAACAAAAATTTAATTTTCTCCGATCACGAAACATGATTTTCACTACTCAATGTCGGACGAAACCGCGACTCTTCTACTTACTCCATATATTTTCATTCAAAACATTGTTTCCACTCAATTATACCGACCACTACCTTAAAAATCTCGAAAAGCCTCTTCGGGAGCACACCACTTGCCGCCCGCAATCCTCTCGACTGAAATTTCTCCCAAAGCCAGTAGTAGTCCACTCGACAGCAGTATCGAACCGGGGCCCTCGTGCTAGCGCACACGCGTGCCGCGCTTTACACGCACACTCGGCTACATAACCCCTCGACGATGCAAAGTTGTGGTGGGTCTTCACTCTCCCTCTGCGTATACATCCCTTTCATGCGTGACTTGACGCGTAGGCTGTGCCACACGTCAAAACAAAACAAGCTTGATCGTGGGCTGAAAATTGTCCCGCCTGACCTATAATGAAGCAGGGTCCTGTGCAAACGTTTGTATGTTCGAGAAAGTTTTTTCGAGAAAGTGAGTGGATTTTATCGTCGTTTCTTTTGTTGAGAGCAGAGTGCAATTAGTTTTGTAATTCGAGCAAGTTTTTCAGCGGTCAACGATAAGGTATCTTTTTTTTTTAAGGGAGTGGAGAGTTTAAAAACTTTTGCCGGTTAAAAGGACCGTGGCCGCGGGGGTGATGGATATTATTGGTTTTAAAATTGCCTCGAGTTTCTGTGTCGATAAATGAACAGACGGTGTTGTGGGTCAAAAATAATGACGAAAGTTACTGCAGTGGAAGCAGTAAAAGGTAATGCGTTAATAATGTACGGGAATTAGTATAGAAGGGTATACATTGTTTAAAAATAAATATAAAGAGTATGAAAAATGTTGTCGTCAAACCGAGTGAAAAGCCAATGACACTAGAATTTAAAAATAGATTCAATGTTTCATCAAGTGCCAAATTTTTATATTTTTAGAACCCATAATGTCCATTTCGGCAGACAATTTTCTCCGCTACCGCAAACACGAAAAGGTTTATAAAAGGTTCAATAGGACGTAACTGCGTGGCACCTGAATATGCGCTCGCATGCGGGTAAAATATTCAATTTTCAAAATCATTTTTTCCGCTTATACGACCGCATCGCGTCGACCTTTACAGAGGCAAAGATAACTACTTCTGTTTTAGTACAGTTTCCGCGGAATCTCTTATCTTCGACTAAAGTTTCTAGTCTACTCACCTGAACAGTAAACGGTACGCAATAAAAAGACGGCAAAGTACCTTCTTCCGTTTAGCAATTAACTGGATAAATAAAAGCATACGGCCCATTTGACACTTTATCTTGAATAAACCCCCATGGAAATGGTTGCATGATAAAAGTAGATTTGTGTAAATGTGTATTTAAAATCTTCAATTCTTTTGATTAATCATAATATCGTAAGAAAGTTCTTTTAAAAGAAAGGCTGGGAACTTCATTCAATTATTTTTCAAACTTACGTAAATCTACAATGCTTCGACCTAATTTTTCGTAATCATTATCATCTAATAACGATCCAAATACGAACATAAGATTACTGTCAACAGATTCTTTTATAATACCTAGTACAATAATTTCTCTACGATATCACTCCATTACTAGCTTATTTTTCCTAAAAATAATAATGACGTGATAGTCATAAAATTTCATTACACTCTTTCTCCATTTCTTACGGGAACATAATCATAAAAATCATCTCAGACGATTCGCGACACCTACAATCATCCCTCGCCATTCCTAGTCAAATTGAAATTTCTAAATCGTCCTCATTTCCCCAACACGTACTGCGACTTCATAAATCCAATAAAAAGAAAACTACTTTCTCCTCTTCCACAAAGCAACTTACTACCCACCCATTCGAAACCCACGCACTTCGACCTCCTTGTCCACTAGGCACTACACACACACACACACACCACCCACCTACGGAAAACCCTTCCCTTCCAAACAAACCGACCCTCCGACCGACCAAAAAAAAAAAAAAAAAAAAACGCTACATCTCTCTCTTTCTCTCTTTTCCCTCTCTCCGTGATCTCGTTCAACTCAACCGGTGGGGGAAGTACATACCCGTCGAGTATAAGGAGCCAGCGCAGCGCGCTGTTGCGCATCGGCCGCGAAAGCGGAGTCTGCGCGGCGGCGGCCGCATCGGCTTCGCTCTCAGCTATATAGCGAGAGAGAGCAAGAGAGAGAAAGAGAGAGAAAGAGGGGGAGAGATAGAGACGGAGGGAGAGGGCTGTGTGTGCGTGCGTGCCGCCGCTGCTGCTGCTGCGCCGCTGGGCTCACGAGGCTCCCGCCGACCGCCGACAATGACAGTCCTGCCGCAACACCAAAACGCGCCACACAATCGTGAGTAGACCTCGCAGTGAGCCTTTCTCTATCTATCTCTCCTCACTGTCTTTTCTATATATACCTCTATATATATATATGAATATCTCTCTATCTATGCATCTATATTCTTATACATTATATTACATGCACACACATGTCACCTTCTTTTTTTTCCTTTCTTATATTGGAAAAGTATATTACACCAAATATAAACACAAACTCACCCACCAACACGCATATTATATATTTCATTAATGTTTATCGTGTGATATTTACACACTGTGTGTGATTATTATAACTACAGGAGGATATATACGTTAGGATATATAAACGTACCCCCTGCTCTTAGACTTTATCACTGTCCCTATTTATCAACGATAACACGTGTGGCAATCCATGATCTATGTATAAGTTTATCCAGTGCTGGAGTGGTATCAAGTGCGCGCGCGAGATAGAGAGAGGATACCTGTGGAATATATACGAGGAGAGAGAGAGAACGATTTGAATAAGTGGCGGTGCGAGCGCGCCGGCGGAAAATAATTTTAAAACCAAATCAAGTTCTGTGCCATCATAACGTAGAGGACGACAGTAATAACCCCCTCGACGACGATAGCATCAAGTGAGTGACCGTTGTCGTCACTGTGCGGTATTGAAAGACGATAGTGCGCCGCTGTGTAACGCAATCGTGAGTCTTAACTTAATTTTTCAAAATTTCCCGTCCCGGGCAGAACACTCTTTCGCGTGAAACTTGAGATTTTTTCCTCCCAACGCGCAGCGGACGGCGTGGTTGAAATATCAAAATCCGCCCGGAGAATTTCAATTTTATGTCGCGCTGCTGCGCGAGATACAGTTTCTATATCGGGCTATCGACGTAACGTGGGAGATACATTTTTTAATTAATTTTAAGGGCTGAATTTTCGGAATTCTGTATAATTATTATTATATGACGTATTCGTACTTTTTTAAATATTTAGTGTGTACCTTGAGCGAGCGGAATTTTCTACCTTACATTAACATATCACTATGTCCATCAGCCAATCATAGCATCATACTTTAGAAAATTGAATTCGGAACATTAACATTTCATATCGGCCTCGTATCATACATACGCGACAGCTCATTTCTCTTCAGAGAACTTACCGCCGATAACATCGCTCACCTGAAACTTAAAAATTATCCAACCAGTGATCAAGATCAGCGTTCTCCGCTACTCGATAATAGAGTCCAGCTATCCTACACTCTATACTACGTGTGTCTATTCGAATCGCGCAATCGACGTGTAATTCCATCGCGGCGACGTTGAAAAATAAAGGAGAGAAAGAGAGAGAGAGAGTCGTCCGATAAAAGTGTCGAATTCCGGCCCCCGAAACGAAGAGGAACGACCGACCCGTCGTTGGTTTTCCGCTTCCGCGCGGGTGAGCGCTTTTTTCGAATTTCCGCGTCGAGTCTTCCTGCGAATGGAGTCAAAATACTGTCGAGAGTGGATTTAGTTTGTGTGTGCGTGCCTATGCGAGCTTTCAAAATAAATTTATGGCGTGACTATTGTTTCGGCCGTTTGTTTTTCCAGCGCGTAATAGTTGTGATTCAAAATAGTTTTTTGTTCGGTATATGAAAGTGCTGTTTGCAATGGTTTGTGCAACAACGTGAATCTCTGATTTGTATACAGAAATAAAAACGTTGATTGAAATCTTTGATAGTTTTCAAATTTGTTTTTAGTGTTGATCTATTATATAATTGTACAATTAAAAGTAATATTTCGTTGAGAAATCAAAGTAAAGACCCTGAGTAATGTTAAGTTATCTATTTTTCAGCTAACTTTATGGCTATAAAAACGAACATTGGTTGTATTTCATAATTATGTACCAATCTGAAATAAATTATGGCATTTTCACTTCATAAAATGTGTATTTTAATTGGAAATAGTCGTACTTTTAGATGAATTATATTATTTTTGCATTATGATTTTTGCTCAGAATGCTTTCATTTCATTAACACGTTAGCTATAAAATATGATTAATTTTCCACCAGTTGAGAAACTGCAAAATACAAGGTATAAATATCTCCATCGTTCTATATAAACCTTACATCAAAAGCCTTCAAATTTCATACAGATCGTTACAGCCATTACGTTCCGCTGGTTTCACTCGATTGTAACCATCTAGGACACGTCGATACACATATCCGCGGACTGCGCGCAAATTCATTTCCATTTCACCGATGCTTTATCGAAAAATCTTTTTTCCTCCTCATAGCGCTCCAAATTCCTGCACCTATTAGAATCACCGCCGCAAATAAAGCGCTCGCGCTCGTAACGCAAACACTTTATATTCCAGTCCTTTTTCCCCGAAAATCGCGATATTAAACCGTATACATACACAACGCACAGCCGGGCGCTCTAATAAAGTCGAGTTTACTTTGAATTTTAGCACGTATATAAGAGTCTCTTTCTCTCTTTCCCGCCGAAATGAAATTCAACCTCGCAATTTTCGCGCGAGCGCGCTTCGGGTATCTTTTGACGTCGACAGGCACAATGAAGACGTCCCGTCGTCGACGCGAGCGCGAGTTAATTGACTAGTCCACCCCGTAGTCTCTCTCTCTCTCTCTATCTCTAGCTAGCAGCGCATAATAGTTTTAGAGTCAGTCGTGGCGTAATGAAGCGGTGGCTGCAGCAGCGCGCCGAAACTCCCCTGGATTATTATTCGCGAACAAAGGGGGGCGGAGATGAACCGAGGCAGATGAAAAAACGCGGATGGAGAGCAATTATTACCATTACCCAATTATAGCGACTGTATTTCATTGACTCGCGCTGAAAGTGTCGCTCGGTTCGTTATTTTGTTTCCAATTAATACAAGTGCACTCGGAATAATTACCGTAATGTTATGGTACCTGGTTGACGGGCGCACCGGCTGTTCAGAGTTAAGCGGACGGCAGGTGCGAGAAATGAACGTTTGCGGTTCTTTTTAGGTGGGGGAAGGTTTTTTTTTGTTAATAGAATTTATCGATTCAGTATATATGTGGGTCAGCGCAGTGTGCGCGAGCGTATGCACGCACTTTTATATTAGCGAGTTAAAATTTCCCCTACGGAGCCGATAAATTCTCGACGAAATTAAATTAATTGCACAACTACATAATAAAATTACAAGGAGACATATTTGTGTGTTTTAATACTTGACTCGTTATTTAACAGGTATGTTAAAATTTATCAAGCAAACTTTGAAAGATTTATAAGAATTGCTCCAAGTTTTTCATTTGCATTACAGTGGATTAAAGCTGTTATCGATACCTATACATCTATTCCAGGATTATTGTTTTTGTAAACATTTTTCTTTGTTTCTCTAATGGTAAAAAGCGCTATGGTATTCGACTGACCTATATATCCAGGATATAAATTTTACAATTGTGCTTGGTAAAACATTACTTGAGATGAAATATCATCGGAATCCATACGCGCGTTTATTAAAACGAATAGCGACGTGGAAGAAAAAAAAAGCTCTATTGAAAGAGCAGGTACACGAGAATAGTGAAATCCAGATGATGTTAATGTAAAACTCTCTTGCCTTGAACATCTGGATTTCCGCGAAATCTTTTAATCCAGTTACAATACATATACATATATTATATAAAATGTTCACATTAGCAGAGAGGTTATTAAGGTTACTTTCATGTAGGATTTACGATTGACCTATATTTCATCATCCCCGGGGCTACCCCCGGCCACTCGTGTTGATATTATTTTATTGATCAGTAAACATATCACGAGTAAACAGGGATTCAAAAGTGAATTCAAGGCTTTATTGCGCATTAAAAACTAATTTAAACGCGTAAAAGATTTTAAAAGCGCGCTCGCTGAGAGCTAACCTTTTACTTTCAATAATGTTTATTTTCAATGAAACATAAAGCGCGCGCAGCTTTATATTCACTCTCGGATTGCGCTAAAGAGCTTGTCTTATTTTTTCAAAGTTATATGAACGCGAACCATACAGCTCGAATGTATAATTCACCCTCGGATTTACGGCGCGATAAAATTAATACAGCCTCTCGCGTAGTATAATTTGTATAGCCGTTAATCACGACATATGTATCCACATCGCACGCCATTTAGGGACAGTATAGTAGTTGCAGGATAGAGGGACACATTCCCATCCTCCTCCTCCTCCGCCTCCCCGGCAAATCATGCGTCACGATAACACGAAACTTGGCATTGTGGCGTCTCTCGTCTTCATCAATATTCAGGCCGCCCGCGCGCGCTTTATCAGTTCAACTTTCTCTCCCCCTCCTCCTCTTCCTCTCGCGATGCCGGGAAAACAGAGAGGGCGAAAAAAAATCGGCGATGATTTAGTGCGAGAGAGGGACAAACAGCGTAAACAAATACGAGCTGCGCGTGCGGGTGATGCTATCGCGCGCGCGCGCACGAGTCTCCCGCGGGATATATATACACGCCGTAATGAGGCGTTGCACGAGCGTAAAACTCGGGCGAGGGGAGTTTTTGACGGCGGTCAGTGCTGCGTGTCTCTGCGTTTGTTTCGTTGTTGGCGATATCCGAGGTTTTGAATCTCGGGCGGTTTATGGGCGTCGAGGGGGACATGGCGATTTGAGGAAACGTTCGGACGATACCGTCAGAGAGACGCTACTGTTACGGAGTGTCACAGTAATGGGCGTTGAATCCTCGGTAGCTTGATGGTTTCGTTTATGGGTCATAAGGTTACGATCGTTTAGTGCAGCAGGCAATCCTCAAATATGTAAACTTTAAAATATAATATCTAAAAATTCTTTATTCAACTTTGCTATATATTAACTTTCTTTCTATAAAATTCAAATGCGAGAATCGATACCACGCTCACCTTCTTCACACGTGTCGCAAAAATTAGCACGGACACATGTGTCCCTCGCTTGCATTGAATGCACGAAAAAGGAAGCCGCGCTACATGCATACACATATACACAGTGGCTGAATGCTCGCTCTGAATGGCTCGTAAAAGCTCCGGGTCTGCGCGCGAATTCAGAGAGAGAGAGAGAGGAAGGAGGGGGGATCATCTCGGCTGCTGCGCATGCAAAAGTGCCCACCCACACAGCCACCCGCCCATTCACTCGGTCACTATGTACAGGAGCGCGCGCGTGCGGTCGGGCCACCGGGCCACTGTGTCGAACGGGACTTTTAAGACAGTGCCGAGAGGTGTTACAAATATATAATATGAAAATTTTTCGGTTTTATTTTAGTTCCAAGAATTGCGGGTTCGTTATATGGGAAAATTTTTTTACGATCGAGGTTTCGGTAAATGTTTTACGGGGTCACGCTGGAGTTTATTTATTTTTGGTAAAATTTTGTGTGGCTTACTGGAGAAATTATTTTTTTTGCACGTGTATATGTGAATTGGTTTTACATTATGCAAGAGACTTGTAACGCTATTTGCATCGATTTATCAGCAAATGGATTGGATATATAAAACGCAAAAAGTGATTAACATTCTGTAAACCTTAAATAAATTTGAAACGACGGCCGGATATATTCAATTTTCATAACGAAATTTTTATATTACAATTGCGAAAAAGCTCTATCTCTATACATAACACAATTTACTCCCTTTGACAGTTACGTAGTTTCTGAGAAGCGAGGGAAAATTCGTACGAAAGTTTGCCAAGCATAACACTTATTTTCGGGAAAGGAGAGGAACGGCATATTCAATATTTTACCCGCTCGTATAGGGTAGTCGTCAAGTTGAGTAGACACTAAAATAAACGCATGGCGGAGTCAACAGTTCTCGCTTTTATTGTAAGGACCGCCTAAGTAACTGTTTTTTCATGATTTATAAGAATGATTCGTCATCTCCTGATAACGACGGTGGAAAAACAAATAGTTCTTATATCAGATATTCGATCTGGCCAATTTCAACTAATAAATTATTTTCAACAAATTAAAACCAAGATAAAATTGACCAATTAAGCTATAAATAAGGACAACCCTACTAAAAATCCCATAACCAGGCGGAACCGCCGCCTATCTATTACTACGTGACCCATGCGCTTATGCCGTAATGTATTCTCGTATTACCGACGCCAGTCGCCCTGGTTTCTGAACGAAAACCGACTTGTCGTGCCCCAATCCTCCGTCTTTCCCGGAACTGCTTACGCCGGCGGAATGTAGTATTCCTTGTCCGATGGAATTCTCCCTCGAAATTGGGATCATTACTTCGAGCCACAGACGCCCAGACTCCTTTTATACAACCACGTGAAAAGTCGAACCTCAAAATCGCGCGATATTTTATCCCCCGCCGAGTCGCAATTTTCTCAATAGTCCCGACGTGAAAAATGGCGAAAGGAATGTTTTCTCTCGTTTAATTTAAAATATCTTCGCTGGCATTGTGCATTGAAGTTTATTTATTTCCCTCTCGATTACAGCATGAGCAGGTATATAAAAAATATTAATAAAATAATTGAATTATGTTGGTTTAGAGTAATAAAGAGCGACGGAGATATTTATCCGATGTGCAGCAACAAACAATATTGCCGATAATTTATCACTGTGAATACGGGATATTACCCTATATAATACGCGTATATTCCATAATGGCGATATCGGGATTATGAAAACATTCTATAATGAAAACAGTAAATACTACCGATAAACCTTTATCGTCGGCTAATAAAACCCAACTCTCTCGCCTAACGCGCTCGCGCGAGAGTATGGCCAACATATTGCGCGAGCCATCAACCTTGTCCTTACAAACATAACGCCACGAAATAATATAAAAAATACACAATTACGAAGTTTTTGAGGTTTCATAAAATTATGGAGGCGTTACACGCATATAAATATGTGCGAAGATTAATATTCTGATGTAAAAGACACATGGTCCAAAAAGCCGCATTAAAGTTATATCTATAATTTAAAATTACGATCTTGCGTATACTTACACCAAAAAGCCATTTTGGGGAATGTGGGATTAAAATTATATGAATACACTTTTTTGTCGTCGTTATTTTAAATTAACGTATTATCAAATTAAAATTAAAAAATTAAAACACATGTAACGATTGATGATAAATAATCTAGAGAAATTAAAGAATTATTTTATTAAATACATTGCTGTGTGCTTCTATATCTTTTCTCTTTTTCTATCTAACTTATTCGTATAATATTATCCGATCCGTGAAAATAATCAAAAAATCGATTCATTTCGTATTTACTTACAAATAATAAACTACAATCCCAGCATCAATACTAAATCTTAATACATGAAATTCGAGACACAATTTCTTCCCTCGCTCAGCATCGCTGCAACACGTCGCTCGGCGAACGAGAAATTTCCCCAGCAGGAAAAAGAAGGGAGCTCGCCACGGCGCGAATCGATATATAAGCAGCGATACACTTCTCTCTCTCTCTCGGTCTCTCCCCTGCGGGAAGACAGAAAACAAGCCTTAGCTTTTAGCCGAGACGGTAGCGCCCCGAATTTCCAGCGCGACGTATAAGGTATCAGATTTGCCGCGCTGATCGCTCGGCAATTTTCGAAAGTCGAAAATCCGACGTTGGAAATTTTTCAGCGTTGTTTCCAAATCTGTCGTCGACGATTTGTTACAGGGTCGGGTCGTCGCGTCTTCATTGGTGAGATAAGACGTGATGATATTTTTTTGCTGGTGGTTGGTGGGTGCTGGCGAAGGTTCGTGAAATATGGAGTAGTGAGAAATGAAAACTATAGGGTGGATCGTTTTTTGTAGAAATGACGACCATTTTTCTGTAGATTTCATCGGTATTTATTGTTTTTTATCAATTTAGAAATACTGCCGTCATTAATAAACGCCAAAAGCGGTTGGAATCTTTTCCTTTTTGAAATAATCAGTTACATTCATGGTTGACCCGGCACGACTATTAGTTTAAAGCTATCAACCGTAAAATGTAAATCACAGTAATTTCATTCGAGTGATGTTATGAATTTCATAAACTGACAGATGTAATCTCGAATGCGCGCGCGCATAATCGTCATCGCGATTAAATTTATCTCTTGTGCGATGGAAAATAATTATCCTACCTTATAAACGAGCTTAAATCCGCGTGATGAATTTCTATTTAAGTTTCGTTATATAAATAGACCTTTGAATAATTAATTTCGCAGGCGTGGCAATTGCCACCTCCTTTCGGGACCCCGCGCGCCTAATTTCATCAGGACATTAATATTGCAGCCCAGCGGACGAGAGCGGAGGACAGCTCATTGAAAATGCAAATGATCTCTTTTTAAGCGTTAATTATTTATTTCGCGTAAAATCTTTATTAGAGTGACTTCACTTCTCCACTAACCTATCATTCATAAAACTCAATTTGAACACAAATTTTATTAATGGACGGCTAAAAACCTCGTATACCGTAATGGAAACACCGATTGAAAAAACCGTCATCGATACTATACCGCGCGACGCACGCCACGACTTTAACGAGTTCATCAAACGTTTTGACGGCATATTACCACTCGCGCGGCGTAAAACTCCCTCCCTGAAATGAAAAAGTCAATTTTGCCGTTGTCGCATGAAAAACCAAATTATTCCCCGCGAACGGAACTTAATTGCCAATTCGCCGTAATTGCGTCACCGTTCACCTGAAAAAAAATTTTTTTTCTTAAAAATAAAAAATACGTAATCCACACCACGCTCGTCGCTAACGAGTTTGTCAAATATTTAGACGATGATCCGACGGTGAGAAATTTGTTGATTTTTGAGTATTCGCGCGCCTGCCGCTCGCTGCTGACCCGCCCGTAATTTGAGTACGTATATTGTTATATTTTTCTTTTTTTTATATACAAACGCGAGTCTCGTAATTCGTCCTCGCGTAGAAAGACAAAGAGAGAGACAAAGAGAGACGGAATTCCGTGGCAAAGGGGGTAACGAGTGCCATAGTGGCGGCCCGCCTTTTTTGCGCGGACGGAGAAACACTTTTAGCCGGACTCATTATTTTTCTAGTTGCGGATTATTTTGTTAGCGCGGACGGGAGGCGCGCGTAATTAGACGGTCGAAATTAAGCGCGGAATTTTTCGGGGCAGTAAGCGAGCTTTCGAGCGTGCAAGTGTGGCAGTGCTGGCTAACTGTGTTTTGTAATTGAGTTTCCGAAGAATTAGGGAAAAAGGTAATGTCATTTTATACAAAAATTCTGCTATCTCTCTCTCACTCTGTGTCTGTTGGTATTACAAAAATAAAGTTGCAGGTAATGCTAGTAATTTAATTTACCTCGATACACGTAATGGCTCTCGCAGCATCAACTTAATTAAGTTAAATGAAATCAGCCTGAAAAAGTTAAAAGCTTCACCGTGTTTCCCAAAAAAAGTGTCCATAAAACATACAGAAAATATCGACATTATTTCTCTACTATATTCCACTCGAAACTGGCTCGACCTATACCAAAAAAGTTCTTAGAATAACCCACTGCCTGCACACATCAACAGAACACAGAGCTGCCGCATCAACGTTCGTCAACCCCAGCGCCGCTTCATATCCTCCGTATACAAATTTTTCCTCGCACTCTCAAGCGTAAGCCCTCCCCCACCCGCTTCCATTGTAACGATTCACAATGGCCATCTCACTCTCTCTCCATTCACCCGCGCTCCACGATCCATCCCTCAATACTATACGCACGTATATATACATACATAGACATCCACGCGCGAAACTCGCCTCGTCGCGCGCGAACAGGAAATTACGGCGCGAAACTCCGATGGCTCGCGACCCACTTGAATTCGCGGACAATAGTCGTAGCGTAGTCATCGTATCAAGGATTCTCCTGCGCGCAGCTAATTCCGCGCGCGTTTTCTCGAGCGTCTCGTTGCAGAGAGGAGGATTCAATTAGCCGGGGGCTGGAGCAGAAGATGTGTATACTTACACCTGCGCGCTTAAAATTAGCGAGTCGCGCTCGCTTCGATGGGCCCGCTCGCGATTACTGCGTTGCTCCTGTTTGTGTGTGCGCGTATATTTATATATAAGAGAGGTGACCCAGATCTACAAGTTTGTCGCGCTGATGGGGTGACTTGCGTAAACGCATCTCTCGGGGAGCTCGTTTCTTTTTTTCGATAAAGGGAGAACTGAGCATGCGTACACAGCGGCTAATTAGGAGGAGTGGAGCATGCCACGCTTGGATTAACACGGCTAGTTCTATAATCTTGGGCCAACTTTGCCACGGTAAACAGCTCGCGATGAACACGCGAAGAGTTACATCATTAAGGTAGTCTTCCCGGAGATTGTTTCCCGTACTAATCCAAGTACATATCATCGCATGATTATACTAATTGGAAAAGTTATTCCTAATAGCAAATATTTCGTTCCAAATGTGTACGTACCCATCGCAATAAATTTCGCAAAAACATCTGCTTCCGTAACCGCGATACCGCGGGACCTTTCCGCCTCTGTATGATGTTTCTTTGCCGTACAGACCGAAATTCCGGTTGTATTCTATATCGCGAAGTACGGTCGGTTACACACATGAAGAATATTCGATGGAATACCGCCGCGACGAGACGACAGAGTGGATGGGGCCAGCTTTTTTGCTCTCTCTTTCTGCCATCGCGATAAAATTTTTTCCCCTCCTCGTATCTTATTCATTTCCCGAGGAAAGATGACGGCTGTGCGTCAGCCCCCGTGTGGAGAAAGTATCGAAGTACCCCTGTCAGGGCAATTTCATTAGGTAAGGGCATACGTCTATCATTTTTTCGGTATATGTATAACGTAAGTTGCGCTGAATTTAGGATGGTACACAAAGTTTCTATGATTATTATATGGGTGATTCTCACCAAAATGGCTCAGTTTTACATGTAATCTCCATGGTAATAATAACCCTCTTTCGTTGAATAATAACGGATATCTCGCAATTTTTAATTTCACTATTACATAACATTCTTGTAATTTGGGTTTTAATATCTTGTACAAAAATTAAAGATTTTCTATTATAAAGTATCCACGAAGGTTCTGAGGAGGAAGGAATCTGAGCACTTTTGCTGACAATCTCCCATATATATATATAATAGTGGCGAGTTTTCGTAAGTGCTGTTTGGATTTTAAAAGCGGACGGACGTTAGAGCCATTACCACTCGAAAACGAACTTTACGCGGGTAATCGGACCTGCGCGAAATAGCCGGCCTTCCCCGCATTTGCATAATACCACTGCAGTGAGAGGTGAATCCGCTGCTAACACGTCCACTTTGGTCTTTGGAAAAGCGTAATAACTCATCCGGCGCTGAAAATCGCATGTAAATCCGCGATAAAAATTAAGCCCCCCGCGGCGATACTTCACCGGATTACTCCTTTTTTCGACAACTCGTCCGGATATCGAATTAGCGCTCGCGCTGCCGTTCTTTAAAAACCACCTTTCTCTCTCCCTCACTTTCAGCTCGCTCTAGAAAAAGCGGTATGCGCGAGCGCGGAGGCGGCTCTTTTTTAAAGTGCCTCTTCTCCCCATGCCAATCTCACTTGAACTCACTCGCCTCCCGAAGATGAACTTCTCACGCGCGGGGGTGGAAAATTCTCACAGAGAGAAAAATCCACTGACGGGCGCGCGCTCGCGCATACGTTTTGAAAAAAGAACGAAATAAAGAAAGAAAAAGCAGGTTCCGGAAAGACGCGCTCAAAGGCAAACACGAGTACGGGCACAAAAAATATAATTATCTTCGACAAAGCGGCCTTTGCGAGTGTATATTGCTCGCCTCGCTCGTTTTGTATTCTTTTCGCTCTCCTCTCCGCGCGTAATTTCATATTCAACCAGCGGCCGCAGGCGCGCGTTTGAAGTGCAATTAACGAAAAACCCCCGCATAGCTCCAGCGATTAGATGTACGCGCTCTCGCTATCTACCTCCTTGTAATTGGATTAACCGACGGGGAAATACGACGTGTTTTTTCGCCTACTCGATCGAGAACATAGCAGCAGCTCGAAGCCAGCTTCTTTGACGTCGATACATGACGGGCGCATGTACGTATGTGTGTGCACGCACACGCGTGTATGTGTACGCGAGCGAGAGTGGATGCACTTTGATGCGTCAATTTGTTGTAAATAACCCGGAGGACTTTGCGCCAACGTTGTAGTGCTGCGCCGTTATGATGCCGCGCGCTAGACGACGTCGATGGGGCGGTGCGTTCCGATCAAAGCCGAGTAAGCACGTGTATACGTGTGTACTCGAGCTAGCGTTTGCTTCGTTCGTGGAATTTCAAGTAACCTAGAATTTCAATATATTAAAAGTATAAGCTGCTGGATTTGGGAGGCGGACATTCTGTTACATTCAGCGCTCCCGATACGGGAAATCAAAATAAGTAATACAAGCAGCCTATTTAAATAGAATTTTAGAGCGAATTCCAGCCTTTTGTTATAGATAAAACAGCTAGTGCGAAATTAACGAAATTTATCGTACAGTAAACACAAAGAGCCAACCACAGTTGCGTATGGGAACCTTTGGAACATTGAAAATACATCGGCCAGCCGTTGGCTCACCAAAATTTTAATTGCTGCGCCACACTGTTTAAATAAATCTATACGTGAATAACACTGATACGGTATACATGCGAGACGAAACCAAATCGGCTCGTGTTTGCTTTGAGTGAGAGCAACGGTATGGATTGCGCGGAATTCTCCTATTCGCGGAAAAGATATCCTTGTGCGCGCTGGGGCTCTTATAGGTGGATTATATTTTGTACCCACGCGCCACCGTCTAATTGACGGTTATATAAGTGATCGAGCGTAATTTACACGTTCGAATAATTCGACGTCGGTTCATTTGCTTTTACGGGACTTGCCGGAGAAAATGGGAATATTCCGTGAAATCGCTTCATTAACGTGATTTCGATACCATACGTAACTGGAAGTGATCTAACTTTCGTCTAGACGCGGCTTCGCCTAAAATCTTACCTTTTTGCGTCGTTAAAAGTTAGTTACATGACGGAAAGCCAGCGCGCTGTGGCGAAATTGCGTCACGCTGATGTACATATACATTAGAGCGAGCGCGTGCGCCAGGCTGGGCCAGCACAAAGAAAGCGCAATTAAGCGCGTCTTATTAGAATTAATTAAATAGTTAATTAACATAAATTATAATAGTTAGTGAAGCAATTTGGCAACTTTAATAATTGCGCGGAACTTTGGCCATCCCTGCGATTTCGCATATCTGAAGGGTTATGCCCCAACGTTTAGTAATTTAATTACATTAAGATCAACCATAACTATCTGAAAGATTTTAATAAATAATACCACAAAATTCCAGCAACTATTATAAAATCACAAAATCCCAAATAAATCCTGTTTAGTCGTCAAAAAACACCGACGAAACAGCGTTCCACCGTGAAAACCAACCCGCCGTACACCGATCCGCGTTTACAAACAGACCTTACACGACCCAACCCTTCGACACACAAATTACACTCGAGAGCAAACACGCAAGGATATAGCGCGCTTGCCACCGGCTAATTTCACAGCGCTGGCGCGCACCTTAAGTAGATGCGATCCGCGTAGCGTCAGACGCGGCCGCGCGATCGCTTTGATGCCGGTGCGTGCAGCGTTGGTGTAACTGACAGCGAAACATAGTTGAAGTGGAGTGAGTAGTGGCAAATTGGTGTAATGTAGGCGTGGGTGTATGGCATGTGATGTTGCTGGCGATTGATTGTGTTAGGTGATATGACGGGGGTTGAAGGAGCTGGAAAGAATTGCTTATTTTTGAAAATAATATTTGCTTTTTTTGGTAAAAGATTAATGGTGCATCGTTTGTTTTGCATTCCACTAATATTAAGATAAAGCTGTTTTGTAAATATTGTGAAATTATGGTCCAAGTTCTATAATAATATGTAAACAAATAGCAAAGCGTACTCTTTTTCAAAAATAAATATTTATAAATTCATTGTTTAAATTTAAGAAAATTGGGTCAGCAGTATATCCAGGATATTCGCTCATTACTCGCGTTCCCCCGACCCAACTTTTTCAATTACAAATCCGATAATTCCATTGCAATGTAACTTCGGCTTTCAGAAAATCACGTGCCGCAAAAAAAACTTCGTAACGTACACCGCTGTAAACTCTAAGTCTGTTATAAACGCGCAAACGCCGGGGGTTCGAATTCCACACAAAACCGGTTTTAAAAATACGGTAAATAAAACCTTGATGCCCGTGAACAAAGGCTATATACTGGCGAAATTACTTCCGAGTATCGAGGCGCGGAATTTTGGCGAGAAAGCGAGAGCAAAGGCTGCTGCATGCATTTATTTTTTATCGAATTCCCGCGATGTCGGAGATAATTACGTTGAACTAACGCAATAACTTCATAATCTGTTAAAATAAGTTACGCCGATGGCCCCCGTGTGTATGTAGCCACACACACACACATGGGTTCGTTTTTATAACCTCCGGTACTCTCGACCGTGAGAAATTCGATATAAAAATTCAGCTCGTGTCCTGCGCGGCCAGCAGTCAATAAACGCGTCTTTGACCTGACGTGTGTAGGTATGTTGCGCACCGAAAAAAAAAAATATTCGAGAAAAAAAAGGCTCTGAACGTATCCGTATTGGCAAAATGTGGCTACGGATTCTCGGCAGCTGCTTATATACGGAACGTACGTGGGCGCGTGCATCGCGCGGCCGGCCAAGTATTTTCCGATGCTCTCGCGGGATGTACACGCGCTAGTTATCCGATTCAATTAGTTCTCATGCCGAGTTCCGAGCGCGGAATTCTCTTCCGCCTCTCCTCTCACTCTGTTCTTCGATCGCTCTCGTGTACATACGTACGTGTGTGTATACTATACGGCGGGTTAGCTTTTCTAGTTCCGCTGATCAGGCCAGTGGTCGTACACTGATTCGATTATCGCGCGGGCGGGCAAGTACGTATGTACATCCTTTGTTCGCGCGCGTTTCGATAGTTCGCCGAGATGGGGATGGAGTGTGTGATATTTCTAGTAGGGGCGAGTAGTATAGCTTTTGAATTGGAAAAATGTTTGGGTTCGGAAGTGTTATACGAAAATTGATTCATTCCATCGTTGAAAGTTCCCCGGGAGAAAGTTTTCCAGGGCTGGGCTATCTTTACTCTTTTGTATGATGCATCGCTTTTACTACTGCAGCGTGGGAATATAAATATCCCGTGAAACAGCTCTATAATATGCATAATGGACGCGATAAAGTCCATGCCGCGATATTTCCGCCAAGATAAAACGTATTTTTAACGAAAAATTTGACTCCAAATTCCGGTTACGATGTTTATATGCTGTACCAAAATAATGCCATCTAGTAAAGAATAATCTAGACGCGCACAGACACTTCGCCTCGTGACTGTATTTTGAGTACCACGTATCCTTCCACTCTCGCCAGTCCTCACAAAAAGCCCTTACATAATTCATAAATCCACCGATGGAGTACTACTACTACTGTCACTAACCTACGGATTCGCTTTTTCCCCGCGGCAAAATGAGCAAATGGAATTTAAAAAGTCAACATTAAAATGCGAGCGCACGCGGGACAAAAAATTCCCGTACGCGAAAGTTGTATAATATCGCGCGATCAATTCCGCGTATATAAGTGTCATGCGCGCGCGCGTAATGCCCCCGAGCTTTTGAATATGCAGCGCATCTCTCTCTCAAGCAAAAAGCGTGCGTTTTTCCACCTCTTGCTCCACGCGACAAAACACGCGGCAGATGTTCCCACGGCTTTTTACCTCGAGCGCGCGCCCATTTGGCATGGGATCATTTTTTTTCTTCTGCTAGAGAAAGAGGACGAGACAAGGAGAAATAATTTGGGCTATTTGCCACGGCTGAATATTCGTGTTATGCGCTTTTTCGAGGGTATGCGGATCCGGATTTCGAAAATTCATTTTTCGTGAGGGGGGCAAAAATAACGCGCTTGTTGTTATACAGCGGATTAACGGCGCATTGAAAATCAAAGTTATCATTGTAATCCTCCTGACCTGATTATTGAAAGAGCCGGGATTTGTAATTTCAGCTAAACACGACGCGATAAAAGTTAATCGCGTTGGCAATTGAACAACCCGTAAAAGCGAGTGAGAGAGCGAGAGGAAGATAATAAAAACTGTAAAGAGCCACGGGGGAATCTTTGCAAAACACACGCCGCGCGATTTGTTTTATTCATCTTAGTATACGCAGCTCGGCTCCCCCGTACATTCCATTACACCTAGCCAAACATTTTCCAGTATTTATATCCCGATTCGAGTTTCCATTACATTTGCATAAACTTTATAGCCAGTGTCGTCTCCGTCGTCGTCTTCGTCTCTGCCGTCATTGCTCCCTTCTTCTCGTCCCCTTGCCGCTCCTGAGTAAATACGCTGTCTCGCTCGCTTTTATCAGCTGCTTACCTTACGTCGCGGCGCTGGCGTACGCGCGGCAGCACACAATTCCAAGATAAATTTAATTAATTAACTTTATCAAACTCCAATGGCAGGGGGAAGAAGAAAGCCGACGGAGAGGGAGGAACTTTTAGCCCCCGGGTAATCGATATTTCGCGCGCGACGTACGTGTCTATAGATGTATAGGGTATAGAGGAGGCAATGGACAGTAACGATCCGGCGTCGCTCAAAAGGATTATACGTGTCGCGAATTTGTAAGGCGGGCGCGGGCCGGGAAACGGCCTTAAAAGGCACGCGACAGTCCGAAGAATAGTTTGTTATCGGCTTTCCGCTCGCACGAATCTTGAACGCGGGCGAGAGGGAGTGAGTGTGTGAGAGAGACAGAGAAAGAGGCAGTATTATGTATTCCGCTCGATGTATTGATGCTGATGCTGGTAATAGGATCGATAGAGATTTTTTTTGGTGAATGTATATAGGTATATCAATGTATTGGCTTATTTTGGCTGAAAATAAAGTTACTGTTATAGTGAAAAATAACAAGATTTTAAATATTTTCTAGATTCTTGTTATAGTTAAGTAATGTCTTATTTTTTGAAACCTCTAAAGCGTATGTGGAATGGTCAGTATGGTCCGAAATTGGATGATTGATCGTGCAATTTGAACTTTTATTGATAACGCGGCCTTAATATTTTTTCAAATGAAAAGTCTCAATTCGTACAAAATTCTAACAAATACTCATATTTTTTTCCAAAATTTTTTAGTTAACAAATCCAAAATTCCTCGAAATACATTTTTGATCGTAAAAAGAACTTTTATTCCGAAAAATCTCTTTCTCCATCCGATGCTACAATATTTTTCTAAATCATTCCCCGCAATTTCTCCTCGAAATTCCTTTCCACCCCGATTCAATAGGGAATTAATCGACGGCCGAACGTCAAAAACCTTCCAATCGGGAGGCCATTAGAAAAGCCCCAGTCCTCCGCCCCCTCGCAAAAAAATGAGGTCAACTCGACGAATAAAGAAAGATCCCTTTTCCCAAAAAATAGTGAAAATCTCCCTTAAGCCGATCAGCTGCTGCCCACCTTCAATGGAGAGCCTCTTTCATCCTATTCGCGCGTTTGACATAATCGCGCGGCGGTCGCGGCATTATTGGAGAGTCTGCGAAAGGGAAAAAGAGGGATTCGACGTGTGCTCATTTACCTTTGCAATTTTCGATCGGTACGCGTGGACTTGCGCAATATGCGAAGTATGTAACATGAAGAGAGGGGGAGATGGAGTATCTCTCTTGAGTTAATGTCGGGTCTATGCAATGTCGGAAGCTTTCAATGGGAAGCTTGCGATATTACGGCCGGACATGTGTGTGATACATGTATAGATGGATGTTGCAAGGTCCAGGGTATATGGAGAATTCGTGGATTACAAGATATTTGACATGTACCGTTTGAGAATATTTTATAATATACGAAAGTTCTCTGTACTATACTTTGAGATATAGAAAAATTCTTAGGATACAATCTGAAAGTATCGTGGTTTGATAAACCTGTTTTTTCTAGTCTAAAGCAGAAATTAATCGCTGTAATAAATACGTTTTATTTGAAACTTTTATTGTTCAATAGCAGCGTTTCAATGACACTTGATTTCGATCCCGTACGTGGATGCAATTTTTGTTTGCCAGCGAAAACAAATAAAAGTTCGCAACTGAATATTTTTGCACTCTCTAACCGTGTATTCATGGACGAATGTCGCAATAAATTTTTTTTCAAATTTCAAAACTTTTGTTACATGGTAAAGTGAGTATTGGTTATTACTTTGTGCATCGACGATGACCTTGTTGATGAAATGTGCATTAATTGAGGAATACGATATTCTTTTTTGTAAGGTTTTACGTTGGTCACGGTTATATTTGAAAATTATTATGAATGTACATTAGTTAATAAATTCAAGATTATTGATTTATATTTATTTGGGTTAATTAACTGATACTTCTATGTATAAAGTTTCATAATTTTTCACAAAAAAGTAAGTCAAATAAAGAACGTGTCTTTATTAAATAAAATACAAATATATAAACACTCTCCGTAAAAGAACTAGCTTAGAAAATTGTACATTTATACAAAATTTTCTAAAATTCCACAAATTAGATGCTTTAAAGGTCCCCTACAAGACTCCCACGGGCACAAATCCCTTCCTCTGCACCCCTACCCTTTCTTTTCAGCCGTCTTACCGCAAACCGCCCTCATGTACATATCCATGGTACGCATCGCGCAATCACACCGGCGCTTATGAGCAGCTACTACACGGCGCTCCCGGGATTACGACGACTCGACTGCGTAGTATATACGCGAGTTGCATTGCATTCCAGGCCCTCTCTCGTTCACTCGTGCGATATCGCTTGCGAGCGCGCTTTGAGAGATCTTGCCTCATTAAATACGGCTGCAACCGGCGCGCAGTAATTACAATTACGCCTTAATTAATTGCCACGCGTGTGTGTCGTTGCTGATGATGATGACGGCGATTATGAGGGTTTTAAGAGGACGCGTGGTGGATAATTTTTGAATTCGGAGCGTGGAAGGGAGAGAGAGAGTTAGGGTGTCGAGTTGTTGCGAGCTAATTTTGGGTACGCGTGGAGAGTTATGTGTTCTGGGAAGGTCGTGTAACGAGAAAGCGGTAATTAATGTACGTTTCAGGCCAGGGTTTTCAATGTTGTCGAGGAATATCATTAAAGATCCTAATTATTGGAATTTGTTATTTGGTTGTTAAATTGTATGAATAATGGGTTTCGCGAATGCTCAAAGCAGTGAATTGGGAATTTAATTGTCGAGCATAATGCATTATTTTGATCGATGTATTTTAACTACCAGCAATATACCTCAATACGATGCTGCATTTATTCATTTATTTAATGATATTCACCATAGCTTAATTATTTCAATATTTAGTCTCCATCTTCATTAAATTAAAATAACTTGATAATTATTCCCATGCATATTTCGCGATGATGAATTTAACAATAAAGCTTGTAAGCTCATCCTCAATAATTAAACCACTAGCAAACATATTCCATTGCCACACTCGAAATATTACCATCGGAATATTCCGCGATATTTCGTTCCCACTCGCGCGCTTCTCTCTCAGTTGCACTCGATCTCCCGTAAAATGCGGAAAAAATCCAAGAGAGGACCGAAAAAGCGCGAGCTCGCAGGGAAAAGGCTTCAAGTGGCGTGCTCGAGACCAGGGTGGTTCTCTCGTTACGCTGAGCGAAACTGAGCTTAGCTCACGCGCGGGTATTTCATCGCGTGTAGGAAGCCCGAGACATGCTCGCAAGTTTCACGGGGTGCAAAAATTTTAGTGTGTGTGGTAAACTGCGGCTTTGCGCGAGAGTTAAGCGTGGAATTTGAAAGGGATGGGTAGTTTGGTAACGAGAGTTAGGTAAAGTGGTTGGTTATGGTGTTAGGGATGGATTATACGGTAAGATTTTTTTTCATATGGATGAATGAATTGTTATATGTGGGGTGAATTTTTTAATGGGATATATACTTGAATTATACATTTCACTTTTTCACCTAGTAGAAGATTTTATGAGAGCGTCGAATGCTTTTTTCATTCAAAGTGCAGAATGTGGCTGTCGTTATAGAAAAAGAAAGAGTGGAAAAAATTTTTAAACCAAGAAATTCAAATGAAAAAAGTTAGTGCTCACTGGAGATGAGAATTTGTGGCATTTTACAATTTTATTACAAATCTCGGCTTTATATGCTCGCATAACTAGAGTAAAACGTTTCATTAGATTTTTCTGCGTAATTAAAGTGAGTAAAATTGTATTCTTAAAATCTTTTTTCTTACCAGAAAGCAAATATTGCACATATTTTTGTAAATGCAAAATTCCTTGTTTACTCAAAAATATACGCTATATTCATCCCGCAACAACGAAAAAAAAACCAACTCTTTCAAGTTTCATGAAAATACTCGACGTTAATCAAATTCCCCCAAGCAAACGTACCACCCTACCTCTACTACGCACGTACACACACGGAGACACGGCGCACTATAAAACCAACAACATCCAAAACACCAACACACTCATCTCTGCCTCTTAAAAAACAAAACGCAAAAAATAAAAAAAGAGCCCTCACCTAACGCAATATCGGGCTGGCGGAAAACAGGGCGCGTAATAAAGCAAGTGGTAAACGAACTCGGTGGCGACGAAAGTACGCGCGCGCGCTCGCGCATAATGCTCCCATTGTGTATACGACTGTGTGCGAGTGCGCGGTAAGCGGTTTTACCTTCGCAGCCGCGCGGAAAAGGTGGAGCACGCGGAGTGAGAGTGAGCGAGAGGAAGGGAAAAAGGTCAGTGCGTGCGCGCGCGTGTCTGACTTGATAAGGACTACTGTTCTTTCAGCCGGGAAGAATTAATTAGAAAGAATGCAGCCGAACGGATGAATGAGTGAGTGAGCGATGCGCCTGTGAATGGAAATCGATCGGATATATGTATTTTTTCTCGTTTTAGAGGAAGGAGATGAAAAAACAATGCGCTTTTTTTTGAATGGGAAATGGGGAATAACGTTGTTTGGATGGAATTTCGCTGGGTATTAATATGATTGAAAAATATTTGATTAAACGTCGTTTTGTTTACCGTGGGAAAAGGGAAACAAAAAATAACGAAATAATCATTCATAATAATAACAACGATAATAATGATATTGATATTTCGGTGTGAAACGGTATATACTGTGAAAACGCTTGATCATTCCTAGCGTTGTAGAAATAATTATTATGTGCCCGCTTTGATGTGTCATAACCATACTGACGAGACAAACTCATTTTGCTCGAGTAAATATCCAAAACGAAATTTCTATGCGTTCAATTATACATAGGCTACGCAGTGGCAAATAATTGATTTTGCTAAAACACATGTAAAATTACTTCATGTACTGTTGCGTGTGAAGCTAGAATTCAATATAGCGTTGCATATATCGTTTACTTGGATTTTAGGATAAGGTTATAATAGGCCGTCACAAATATTTTTATATACTTTGCCCATTAGTTATGTACAGAATTTAATTACTTTTGTGAATATCATTATATAAAAGGTGTTAACACTCCTCACATTCGAAAACAAACAAAAGAAAGTATATAAGGCAAACCCCAAACCATCTCTCCGCCACACATCTAAACACACATACATGTACGCAGGGGAAAACCCGAGCCTATAAGATAAAACGTTTTCGGAACGCTGCCAATACTCCGAATCCTGAATCCGTCGAACTTGCCCGTACGTCCCGCCATCAAACTTCCACCGAAGAAACGTCGGGGAATTTCGAATCGCCTCCTCGAGAACCCAGGCGTACACACATCACAGACACACGCTTGGGGCTCTGATTTAGATAAAGTTGCTCCATTAACGCGCTCGAAACGAGTTGATTTAGTGCCGGCCGTTCCTTCCTCTTTCGCTGGATCTAACTTACAGGGCTACGCTTCTTTTTCCTTATTACCCTGACAAATGGATTGCGAAAACTGATAATATGTTTTCCGTACGCGGTCGGAACGAAGGTCTCTTTTTTTCGTTTGGGTAAACAATTACACGCGGATCGCGGAGGTTTTATGCAAAATCCTTGGGTAAATATTTGAGAGGCTGAAATCGAAGTGCGTCGTTTAAAGTTCGCTCGCGACTCATCCCTCTCGTAAATACAATAGTCGAACTATACGTTTACCACGCCTCGTCGTCCCATTAAACGCACTCGTAAATTGCTTTTCCGTCCGGTAATCTTGCTCCAATTCCTAGCCGAGGCATACTTATCCCACAAAGTCGCTAACACCTCCGACTTGCTCTCTCATTCTTTTTTCTGCTTCTGGATACAAAAGCAATTTGACCCTTACATACATATGTCTCAAAACAAAAATGCACGCTGAGATAACGCGTAGCGGTTCAGGGATAGATTGACGTATCCTTCACGCCGGATGATTTTCGGATACATCCCGCACCGTCGCTCGTGCATCCTGACACTTTGACTGCACTGTTTAGACGCACGCGTCTTCTTTCCACTCGACAGCTTCTATATATACATATTGATCCGCGCTCGCGCGATGTACACGTCTGTGGGGGCGCAGAGAGCGAGAGAGAGAGAGAGAAAGATACAATGTGTGACGTCAATCGTCGTGCTCCTGCTGCTTCCTTCACCCGCGTATTCTTCCACGCGGGATTTGGATTTTTTATTGGGTTTTGATTAGGGCGCGTCTGTCTGTTGGGGATGAGGAAATGTGTATAGGGAGAGAAAAATTGATTGAAAATACATAATTGATGGGAGGCGGACGCGGTGGCGCACGTGTAGTTCCGTTTGTTGCTGAGTGTTCGATCGTTTGTTTGCTTTTTTTCGGCCGCCGGAGGGAAGGTAACGAGGCGAAAATCCGAACGGATTAATTTATTTTTAATTGTACAATGGCGCGGGGATTTCTTTTTTCGCAATATCAAATATCCATTTTCGTCGGGATATGTAATTTCGCGAGAAATACTTATTTGTCTTGTAAATTATAATTTTACGAGAATTTAATTATAAAAATAATGGTAAACTCCAGTTATTTGATCTCCGCACATCGACTCCGCTTATAAAAATACTCCAAAGTTTATCGTAACCGCAAATAACCGAACCTGCGCAAGTCCATTCTGATCGATTATTCACAAAATACCAGCTCGCAACCTTCGTTAAAAATAAAATCCGATATAAGTACTGGCAGATATTTTAATTGTCCGAAGACAAACGACCAATAAATACACGAAAATGAACGAGGTGAATCATTAGTCCCCACCTTTATCTAAACTACATGAAAATATAACAATCGACTTTCCCTCCTTCTTCCCTTCTCCGCGGACACATACACAGAAAGTCAATCGTCGAGTCGAAAGTTTAAAAAATTAATTTCGTAACTTCCTCTCGCTCAATAAAGCATCGCTCTCCCGCTCTCACGTGTGTGTACGCGTGCGCGCGTTCTCCTCGGGGACGCGAAATCGTTTTCTCGGGGCGTCTATTAAAACTTTCAGCGGCAACGTCGCGCGTTATATCCGTTAAAAACTCGAGCGCGCGCGCGGCCGTAATTGAAAACGTCCCGGTCGGCCGTTTCTCCCGCTCGTATAGTTGTACTTTTTTTTCCTCGGCGGCGGTGGTGGTGGTGTAGACGCTGTATTGAGGTAATTTTTCAAGTGCTTTGAGGAGCGGGTGTCAGAGACTGCGGCTTGTAGAGCTGGAAGAGGAAACATTTTGCGGTGGTAAGATTTTTCTTTGATCTTTTGTGTAACGATTCGATAAGAAATAACTAGGGGTTTTGATGTTTTTATTGAATAATTCCACCTTCTATTTGTAAAATGCCAGTATAAAAAATAACCGATAATCTTTATAATAATTCATGCACTACTAAAAATTCTTTGATAATTTATATATACAAAAAATTTATATAACTTATCTTGAAATGTTTAGTTAAGACTCACAGATTAACCATCAGTAATTAACAAAATTTCTATCATAAAAAAATTCTCAGCACAGCTAATACCCCAAGGAGCAAACTCTCCCGCGCCAAACAAGCGTGAGCTTTTTCGTCATCTAAAGAGCCCCTTAGCCGTCACACTTCACGAAACTTAAAAAGTAAATAACTCCGCGAACAGAGACGTACCCAGGGCTTTTGCGCTTGCCCACCTCGCCCGCCATCCTACAAAAATAATAAAACCCTACAACCGATAAAAAGCTCGGGCCATAAGTAACCTTAATAAAACGTCGAGACTGGCGCAAATCAATTTGATTCGAAAGTAACGAACGCGGCGATGAAAACTCTGAGCCTGAGCCAGCTAGTACGATACGTGGGAGGACTCTTCTCTCTCTTTTCTCTTCACCGTTGATCTCAACTAATAGACCTTTTCCTCGGCTGTGTCGATTGTTCTTTCTTTTTTTCTGGGCCGAAAGCCTGTAGCCGCAATTGCTAATATTGCTATATACTCCGACCGGCCTTGGCTTTTCTTTGTCTAGGGCTGCGGCTCGTTCTTTTTTGTCCGTGCTTAGCCCGGGCTCGGGCCACGTGTTGCTGGTCGCTTTTCGAAGGCTGGCTTAGTCGAAGGTTTAAGGGGTAGTTGATTTTGTTTGGGTGAGTGATTTAGGGAGTAACGAGGAGGTTTATTGGGGCGGTTGTGAAATTCTTTTAATTCAACGTTGTTGAGTTGGATTTGTTGCGTTGATTTTAGAGAATTTGACTCATGCATTGCTGATTGGTTTTCTTTCTACGTATATTAGTGTGATATTTGCATGGTTATTACCTACTTTATATACTACTACATATTATGTAGGGTAGACAACAATCGGGAACTTGTGGAAATATATTTCAATTGAAAATTGTTGAATTTAAGTATATTCAGCAAACAATATAACACAAATACTGAATATCATTACATTACATTTACCTTAACAATTACAGAACTTTTTCACGCTACCGCTATACATCACTCCCATAAAAATCTCCAGAGACCGTTTCCCGTTTTTCTCACAATGCTATTGCAAAAGTCTCCGCGTTTACATTTTAAACAATGCACGTAAAGAGCAATGCTTTATTCGATTCTTTTCTCTTCCCACCCCTCCCACTGCTGTTTTCTTTGTCCTTTTATTTTCACTCGCTCTCCCTCGCAACAGGTGGTACCTCTCTCTCTCTGTTTCTCTCTTACTCTCAGGTGTACGGCCGACCAAGGAGTCTGGTACAGGAAAAAGTCGCCTGGCTAATGGTAACCCGAGCGTATTAACGTTAATCCCGCGACACGTTGAATTTTGACCGTGGCTAATTACACCCGCGTACACACCAACGTATGGCTAGTTCAAGTTACGTGAACCTGAGAGAGAGAGAGAGACAGCGAATTTTCGGGAGGGAAAGGCGAACTCTCGCATGCAGAGTAGCTGCTGGCAGAGAGTAAGAGGGATTTTAATAGAACACTCCAGCGAGGGTGCGGATTTCGAGGGGATCGGCAGAGGAGCTTTCCGTTTAATCACTTTACTCGGACGTGTTTTAATTTCACTCGCGTGCGGGCGGGCGCGCGGATCTGTTTGGGAGCGAGGCAGAGAAGTTATTAGGTTGGCGTATTTGCGCACCCGGCGATTTGATGAGTTTCCGCGCGGCTAGTATAGAAAGAGAGATTTACTTATCATAACTGCAGAGTAATTCGGTAATCTTCTACAACTTTCGTAAGGATACACATGCCAGAGCAGAGAGTGTATTCTGCATTTTTAACGATAATAACGCGAGCAAACGATCGGGCAAAAACATGGTTACATAGACGCGCTTTAACCTACTTAGAAGATTAAGCGGCGCGTCCGCCCCTGCTGCCACGTCAAATAGTAGCGCTGCAAAACTCTGAATAAACACAACTCATTAAACCGTCGCTGGGGAGCTAGTATTACTACTACTACTGACGCGCAACAATGAGCGTTATTCCGGGCCAAATATTCGCCAGTGCGACGGGAGATATGGATTCGCGAAATTACTCCTCTATATATCGCGACTCTTAACTTACTAGAGACAGCAGCATACGAACTTTCTGCTCCGCATCCTGTCTCATTGCAAGAGCGAGGACAGGGTATAGTATTTCTCGTTACACGTGAAGGTGAAGAGCTATGGATTGGGTTATTAGCGAAAAATGGGTGATTTGGTACGAGGGGGGGATCTAATTTGAGTTCGGCGAATCGACGATTTCGGTTTTTTTTTTGTAACTGATTGATGAAATGTTGAGCGGGGTCATGCTGTTTCGGGAAGGGCGTTAATTGCAGAGGAATAGTATATATAGAGCATAATTTAATAGTGGATGATGAAGCTTATTACTTTAGAAATGGAAAAATGAAGGAAAGAAAGTTATTGATGATGTTTATGATAGAATTCATTGAATCTGTGTATTAGAAAAGGTGAATCGAATAAATTATTCAATTTTTAATTTGTATAGGAGAAATACGAACTCTAATATCGATGAATTGTGTTGGGAAAATTCAATCAATCAATAGAAACGCGTTGATTACGCCTCCTGGGATATTTGCATAAATCACTGTTTCAATAATACGTTAAATAATTTATAAACAGTTCTTTAACAATACTGATAAATCCACGTTAAAGCATTACTCGCCTATTTCAGTTATCTAGATATAGAAGGTATCACGGTTAAATTTCGCCGAGTAAGTTAGGATAGTATATCCATTAGAGTGGCTGACTCAATCCAGAACTGCACTACTTGTTGATCACGCATTGTACTACTGCAGCTCGCGCGGCGTCGCTTTATCTCGAGTTTCCCCAGAAATGAGATCCGAATGTTTATAGAAATTCCCATTTCTTACGCTCTCCAAGGATTTCGTGCTTTTTACTTTTATGCTCGCACGTAAGATATCCTGTCGCTGTAAACACGTTACTTCCCCGAACCATCCTTTTCAAGTATAGGAAAATAACATTTCCAGCTTATATCTTTGTAAATAATCTAACAATGTAAAAAGAAGAAAAATCTTATTGTAACGATACCAACGCTTACATTACACTAATACGCGGAAAATAAAAAATCCCGAACCGCACCTCGACCATCCATCCGCGAAAAGAGAGCGAAATCGCGGAACCACCGCAGAGCCCGAGGCCTGTTGAATAAGTCAGCCGTGGCACACATACTATATACGCGCGCTTGCTCGTAATGGGTTATTCATCACCCAGCCGCGGCGTGCGCTTCCGGTATTACGCAGCTCTCTCGGACCGCCGATCGTCCGTGTCGCCCACGATCTCGCGAGTAGTTTTCCACCGCAGATTGATTTATGGCGCGCGCTGTGGCGGGGAATGGAAATGCGTTGCTTTCGAGCTTTTTTTTTAACTTAAAGGTCCTCGATAAACGGCATTTCGACGGATTTCGTGAATTTAACAATAATGTTGTTATACTCGAACCAGTATAATAAAAGATAATTAAATCGAGTTATTGTAGTTATATTGTAGGAGTTAATTAAATATTTTTCAAATCGTTAAATTGTCATAATAATTAATTATAATAAAGCTCTTTAAAACCGTAACCGCCTCTCTTCCAAACGAATTCCAGAATAATAAACCCTTCCATACGTACCTCCAACCGCAACACACATACCGACATCCCATCGCTCTCGAACATCCGTTCTCTCTATTTCCAAAAACCTCTGGCTGCACTTTCCACGTGAAATCTCCCCCAAAGCTTTCCCTCTCCCCATCCGTGTAACGCGCAATCTCCGCAACCCCATACCACAGCAGCAGCAGCAGCCAACCAAAAAAAACGAAAAAAATAAAATTCTGTTTAATTAAAAAACCGTCACACGCCACACTACCCCTGGCGCTCGCAACAGTTGGTTTTCGGCGGCGCGCACGTGCAACACGCGGGGGTGAGCTACGCTCGCCAAGAGAGAAAGAGAGAGGGAGAAAGAGAGAGAAAGATAGAACAGCCGACCTACTTTCCTGACCCACTTCCTTCCCTGCGCGCGAGCGCGCCTACGCCCATCTCGCTCGCTCGAAGGCCGGCGTGACTTTGCAGCGACCATACGTACGTGTGTACATGTGTGTGTATATACGGGCCAACAGGTAGCCGCCTACGTGGGCTGCGCCGAGCGAGCGAGCGAACGGTGCACGTATAAATAGACGCAGCGGCGGCGATGGCCAGGATCATCCCTGGATCTCTGCGGTGCGGCCCCCGCCGTGTTCTCCCTCACTCTCGCTAGTGCGACACCTAGTATCTAAACGCATCTGCTTCTTTTTCACCGGTTGAGTTTTCCCGTACACGGTGCTGAATCACAGCTTCGCCGTTGTATTTTTAGGAGATCATAATGCGCTTTCGTCGGATTTGTGTTTTCCGCGCGGGGTGAAAGGAAAAAGATGATGGTCGCGTGACGCGCGTGAGATTTCCCGATGTATACGCGTGCGAGGGGGAGGGTCGCACCTGCGTGTACATTCGCAACAGCTGTTTACATGGTACGATCTTCGGTGGATGAAATAAACGTGGGTGGCTTGTTTCATCATAAACGTTGTAAATCAGCGCCGCGAGATGGGCAGATACCGGGATGGTTTTATGGGCCCGTTTTTTGCGAGAGCCGGGTGAGATAATTAAACGAGCCTCGTCAATGATCAGCGTGAGAATGAGTCGTGCCCTTTTTACAACGCAATTCAGCCGCCACGCGCAGGTGCTGAAATTTTATTAAAACTTTAATTGAATGAATTTCATTTCCAACCCTTAAAGATCCACCTCTCGCTGAAGAGGGTCGAGAAAAGGTCGTTTTCACTGGCGAGTTAAATTCGAAGTTTACCCTCGACTATAGATCCATAGCCGCTCGTTAAAATACAGAAAGTTGCATTATCTTTTAAGCGCAAATTTTTCTGTACGCGCCGCGACGAGACGCACAGTGGGTGCGCGGCATTTAGGAACGAGCGAATTAAGTCCGTTTTATCGTGCGCTCGTGGCGTGTGTAAAAATTTTACGCCGCGTTTTATTCGACGTAAAATATGATAACCACTCACGGAGTAAAGAGAGAGGGAGGGAGAGAGCGAGAGAGTCATGGCGCATCTTTTTCTTTTTACTGGCGGTGGATCTGCATGGAGCGTACAGTGTCTGTGTGCGTCTCTGTAAATTATTCAGCCCGTTAAAATAATAATAACCGGGCCAATCGCGAGTTTTCTTATATACTTCTTCTCTCGATACAACGGTTCGATTGGCTCGCTCCGTCTTCTTCGGGCGGAGAAGGAGACAAAGTGCCATTATCGACTACGCTGCGCGATTTATACATTCAGAGTCGTTCTTTTCTTTCTTTCTCTGTCTCTGGCTCACCCCCGCCGCTGGGACTTTCCTCCGGCAAACAGGTTCCGTAGTTGGATTACGCCACAAAGGAGCTGTATACTCCGGCTGAATTTTTAGCGCGGCGTTCATTTATCATTCTCTCTCGGTCTCGGTGAACTGATACTTTTGAAAATCCTCTTTTTTATGTGCTATACTTCGAAGTCGCCCGGGGTAGATTATTTATCGTGGTCATGGATTTTCGAGCTTAAAATACAATAATAAGAAGACAGTATTATAATTTTACTTTTCAGGGTATAAGGATACACTTATAAGCTTTATTAGACGTCATAAAGGAATGCATAAATGATGCGACGGAATATGCTATATAAAAGAAAAATATAGGAATGCGACATGAACAAAGAGCGAATTACCATTACAATCCGAATAAAAAAAAATCTCTATCAACGTCACTAAACTCGAGTACATTCGAACTCCATCACGCCTCGACCACTCGCAGCGCTAAAAAACGCGCAACATCACGCGCTACTACCTGTCGATACCATTAGCCTTCATACACAAAAGCAGCGAGTGCACATACGGACGAGCACTCGACTATACTCTCCTCCATCAGCGAAAATCGACACTGCAATTGTCCCTCGCGACCACAGCCATGCGCGTACGCAGGCTCTCGTGTTTCTTACGAGACGACGCCCGTTATAACGAGTCACTTGGCGCAGTTGCAACCTACTTTGATCGAACCGAGAAGAGATACGTCGAGTGTGTGGCGAGAGAGTTTTTTTGAGAAGGGGAGATGAACCAGAAGAAGCGATTAAAAATAAACCATAAGTGAGACAGAGAGGGATCGATCACGAGTCCGCCGTGAATTATGAATCGCCCGGTCGCTGTGTTTATAAGCGATCGGGAAATATTGTATGAAAAGGAGGGAGAGGGGTTAGTTCGAGTGTACATAGCTAAACATCGGCAATCTTTGTTTAGCGGTCATATGCGAACGGGTGATGATAAGACTCGCCGGCACGCGGGAGTCACGTACCTGAGGCTAACTTTTAAACCCGACGGAGGATGGTTTTAAATTCTTTGTCGGGGATAAATATAGCCGGCTATTTTTATGTGATGCTGACGACAAGATCAATACACATTGTTGTCCGGAGGAGGAGCGCACTGTAAGTGTTTTCAAACTATACGCGTGCTTAAACTCTCTCGAGTGAAGCGCGATTACTCGATTTGTATAAAAGATTCATTGCGTTTCCGCGGGGTGATTAAAGATTTAACAGGTGTGGTATGGGTGTTGTTCGTTAGCTTGCAAAAGTACACCGCGAAAACGGTAATTACGGTTTGAATGTTTTAGATGAGAGACTCGCGGTATTGCTCTTTCTGTATTTGAGAATTTATTTTTCATTCGAAGGAAACAGCGTTACCAATTATTCAAACGTAACGGAGTAGCAGTTAAAAATTATTCGTTTCGTTGATAATAATATTTTTTTATTTTAAAGGAGAACTATTTCCTTGACACTTATACTACTTGAACCAACAACCCTAAAACCGAAAAAAACGAATACCCCTGAAATAAAATCTTACAGGCGAAACTTCCCCTCAACGTGAACTCTGCAACTACTTTTTCTCTCTCCCTCACTCTTCGCAGTGGTACACACTCGAAAAAAAAAAATATTAGCAGCGGGCGAATAATTCCGGGCTAAAGCTCCCGGGGCGTAAAAGTTTCACGTTTATTTCACGGCCACTCCAGACGTGCGAGTGTACGCGTATACTGTGTCTTACGCGCGACGGTAAACCTTCTCTCTCTCTCCACCAGAAATTTCCTTCCACTCGTTAAAACTTGGCGTTACACACGACGAGGATTCGCCGAAAATCGATGCCGCTGCGCTTTTACGATCGCAGCGCGCTCAATCTCTCCGCGGGCTCTCTTTTTATCTATCGAAAGTAGTTCTGTGTTGTGCGCGCGTGGATTTGGATGTAGATCGAGAGAGAAAAAGAAGTTTACGGCGGCTCATTGAAATTCATTACGTATCTGGAGGGTATACATCGGGGATTTAAATTCGTATTGGGACAGGGCGGGGATGAGACTGTGGGTAATCGAGGTGTGTCGGATTTGGAAAGTGGTTCGTATATGTATAGCCAAGGTCAACCTGAAGGTTGTCCCTGCTCTCGTGTCTGTATTGATATTTATCGAAATAATTTGGGAAGAACTACATTCGTTCTCGTGAATGTTTGTTAACACTAACGTACACGATATCAATCTCACTATCCCATTAATGCCAACGAACGCTGCGCGAAGGCACCACTGCAAACATACACACAGACACACACATATTTTTCTCAAGCTAAACAGAAACAGACATCGATCCGAGTCAATATATACGGAGCAGCACTAAATCCCGGCGCTTCGAAAAACCGATTACCTTCGAAATGAAGAAACATTTGGCCTCGCTGAATTATTCCGAGATACAGTTACGTCGATCCGCTGCTACAGCTGCATTCCATTAGAACAAAGAAACTCTCTTACCTCGTTTCGTATAATTACAATCGGTGACGTTGGAGCTTGATGAATCGAGCTTAATACTGTCGTCGAGGTCCTTTATATATACGCATTGCTGGCGCGCTCCGTATATATGTAAATAAATAAGTTGTCGTCGTCGTATAAGTCGTCGTCCCTTGGCAATCGATGTCGCGGTTAAATAAAAGATAATACAATAGGGTGTGTGCAGATACGAGAAGAAGAATGAGAAGAATCTCCGCGTTTGACCTTCGCCTCTGAATAATGTTTACGGGAATGTGTAGCTCGAGTGTGCAGTGAAGAGAAAGATTGAGGATATTAAGCTCTAATCTTTTCCCCGGAATTTCTTTCACTTTCTCGTTCTTGAACGTACGTGGCGTTGACAATCAAGGCTGAGAACGAAGCTAAACGATGATTGGTAAGAATTGAGTGCGTTAAGCCACCGGCCGTCGGGATTGTTAGTTATTGATAATAAATGTTCACCGAATTCGCGCCGGGGGAGCCGACGAGGCTGTTCTTCAGGCAGTTATCATCGATCCCCGGCCGTAAAGAGGGACACTTAATTCAGCGCGCAACAATGTCGTCCTCGCGGGGCCTAACTCTCTCCCTCTCAGCTACCGTCGGTAATTGGATTAGTTAACGCTGACTTGTAGCCGCGGACAATAGCTGCTGTATACGATAGCTCCTAGAGAAGAGAGTGGGAAACATAAATTCAGTTTATGGGATCGTTTGATTTTTGTTTCAGGGTTTATAAATCGGTCCAAGATTTCTCTATATTCATTTTCTAGTCGTTGGTTTCGGGGCCGCTAAATTATTCTGATTTAGTTTAACTGGGTCAGAGTGCTGCGAGCGAGATGGAGAAAGAAGGAAAGAGATAGAGAGAGTTATTTATCAGACGGTCGAAAACGTTCCATTTTCCAATTATTCAAATGCGCGGCGAGAGAGATCATTTTCACGGGGGGTGAGCCGTGGACAAATGGCCGATTCCAAAAAGCTTTTTTTGCATAAAATCAAGCGCGTCGGTTTATAAAGAGCTAATGTAAATATTGAAGCGAATGGGATGGTGTGTAAGTGAAAAATGCAGGGTTTAGTCGGACGCCGTGGCGCGCACTCTCTGCAAATAGATAGATTAAAAAGATAAATTCTGCTGATTCGCGTCTTTAATGGCTTAGCAGAATGAGAAGGTGGCTTACATATGAATATATGAATCTATTTAAAAGGTCAATATCTACTAGTCTAATCCATTAATTCTTATGACTAATCGTTTTCACTCACTTTTCTAAACGAAATTCTAATAACATTTCAAACTTCCCTCCCCAGTTCAAATCTATACTATTCCCAACTACTTTCCGCAATCCAAAGCAAATCAGGTCAAAAATAAAAATATTCGTTCTACGAATTTTCTCTTTTACCTCCGCCATACCACCTACACAACATTTTTCCGGAAACCTCTGGGTTTCCTTTTCGGCTTGACAACGCGCGTCTTGAACTCACAGCCGATAATGGAACATTATATAGAGAGCGAAAAAAGCAATTAATTCTCGTCTCTCTCTCTCCCGTTCAATTTTCGCGCGAGAGCGGAACGTTTGCATTCGTTGTAGAATATATAACTCGTGCGACCTTCGTCATTTCAGCTGTGCCATTTGCTCTCGGCTGTCCATCCGAGCGGAAGGATCTACTGTGTTTTCTTTCGCTTTAACAAGGAGTAGCGATCCTGCAGCAGCGGTGTATATAAAGTGTTTCCTCGCCGATAATTAATTCGCGCCGCGCGTGCGCGTCTATATTTTATATTTCTTTTTCCTTGCGCTAGCGCGAGTTGATGGTATAATATTAATGATTATAGAGTGAGCAGTTTTGTATTTATAAAAGGGGAGAGTGTAAAAATAAAATTCACGGCACGCGTCGCGCGAGAAAAAAAATGAAATACGCGGAGGTAAAATTATTTTAACGCTTTATAAAGCTTACATAAATTATAAATACCGTATAATATTGCGAGAGAAAAATATTTTTTGAAATATTTCCAGCCATCAGAGTCATTTCTTAAAAAATTCTGCTAAACTAAACAACTCGCAACTAAATATTCCTCTCACGCCCTAACGCGAAAACTTCGTTCTAAAATTTCTACGACCCTCTCTATCTCTTCTCTCCTCATCCCAGATAAAGTATTATTCTCGCATACAGCGTATGCGCGGACTAGATAACTCAAAGCGCTCGTGTTTACGAATGCATCCTTTGCGTGTGTTCTTTATATGCATGCGTTTTTACATATATATCTCCCTTTCTCCCTCGCTCGGAAAATTTCCCCGTACCCAGCAGGTCGGTACAGTCGCGGCGCTTAAATTTTTCACGCATCTCTCTCGGATTATACGCGCCATTGTCGCTCACTCGAGTCCCGGCTATTATTCAGCGACACGCGAAATTGAATCTCTGCACGCGCTTTTTTGCCAGCGCGCGCGCGCGTGCGTCCCGGGAATAGAGGATTGAAAGAGAGCGCGAGCAACAAGTTACATCTGCCGTGACGCACGCGCGTAGTAGCCCACTTTTTCCCTCTTTCTCTCTTTCCTTCCCATTGTTTTTCAACAGTATATAGCGCGCGATTCTCCCAGAGCTATATAACCCCGGCTCTTAACTCGATAAAGAGAATTACGCTCTTTTTTTTGCGATTTTTCGTTTTGTCCAGCCTTTGTTGACGTCGACGTCGCATTCGTATCGAATGCATTGTTCCCCCTCGCCAAAATATAGTGAAAGGGTATAATGGGGAAATATGCCGCTTGCGTCGTATAGTTTTATGCCGTCCCGGCCTCGCCCGGCAATTAAAAAGGATTCGGCTATTTGCGGCGGGGAGGCAGGTGCGCAATGAGGGTTTAATTAGGCCGAGCTGCGCGAATTTATTGTTCGCAGACAAGTAAGCTTGTTACACGTGACGCGCGCCCGCGCGCTTTCGATGGTTCGCGGTTGTTTTACTGCGTCTGCGCCGCGCGATATTCCTATTCATTAATAAAGCTATGATAAAGGTGCATATAAAGGAGGGGCTGATTTATAATTCAATCTCGGCCGTAGACGAGTGGTGGGTGAAATTCGCGCGCGAGCGGAATTTATCCGGATTGCCTTTTATTAATTTTCTTTTATAAAAATGAATCCGCCAATTAACCTCGCGAGCGTCGAATCATAATACACGTTTAATTTAATTATCGAATAAAAACTTCAGTGTATATGTATAGCTCATTAAATAGTATAGCCCACGAAATATTTTTCAATTACTATAGATTATATATTCTGAAGCATATTTATTATTTTCAATATATTCATTAAAATTAATTGATGTACCAACGTGCAATCCAATTAAACAAATTAATTTACCACCGACAAATTACTACACCGCCAGCTCATACGAAACAATTTACTTGTATAACGCACAAAACTAATCCCTCTCGAAAAAGCCCTCTTTTACCCATCAATATCTCCAAATCCGCCGTGAAACAAGCGCTAGCACAAAATTCCCATCTAAAAACCTTCTCTTTCTGGGTCTAATCGCCCTTGCGCGTCTTTCATCGCATTTATATCCTATACACTCTTGCGGCCCTCCGAGGCGCACGTACAAAAACACCGACGCGATGTGGATTTGTGGTCACGTCAAAGAGCGATTACGCGCGTATTATTGGCGCGATCAGGCAATTTCATTCCCGCCCACGGTAGGACCGGAAGGACACGAACGAAATTTCGATCGACAGGGAGAGAGGGAGCCTGGGCTGACGAGCGTGTCAATATCGTTGTGTCTTTGTTTGTGTGCGAGCGTGAATATGTATATTTATAGCTTTGATAGTGCTGGAAGGTCATTTAGATGCAGGCGAAAACTAATTAGTTGGTTACAATAATCTGTTTCAATTCATCGCTTTGTGCAATTATTTATTACATCGGTTGAGTGCTGTTTGTGTATGATATTATTCACGTTTGTTGATGAATCATTGATGGCCTCATTAAATCAATTACTCGCACTGAGCAAGTCTCATACCACCCACATGAACATTATATTTATTCACGACTAAACATTTCTATAGAGAGAAAGAGCAGCTCCAAACCTCGTCGAATCCTCGGAAATTCAAACTAGGACAGCGATGGATAGCAACATGTTGCTCTGTCTAAACACGCGCGCCGGGCCGAGTTCACGCGCGAGTGCACAACTACAACCGTAATCTAGCCTGCCTCGAAGAAGAGAGAAAAAAAGAGGAGGGAAAAAAACAAGACAAGGAAAAACACAAGACGCTGTAAATGGAGCGAGCGAGCGAGTTTTCTCATGCGCGGATTTTCCATCTTTCGCGCCCATTGTCTCACGGCACACGGCTCACGGGAGAATGAAAAGAGCGCGCGCTCTCCGTATATACCTATACAGTCCGAGCCTTTTCTCCCCGGGATTTTCCACGCTCCCGCTCGCGACAAGGTCTCGAACGATTTGTAGTACAAGCGCGTGTGTACACAGACACACGTGTATTAGCGTTGATTCTTAACGAAGCTACCGAAATGTTGATTAATCAAGGCGCGCGGTATAACCACGAAAAAGCGAGGCCCTCTCGCCCGATGAATACCAATGAAGACACGCGCGAATGTTATTTTCACGGAAGAGTGGAAAAGTTCGCCGTGGGCGAAAGTTTCGCGTAATTATCCAGTCGTCTTCGGGGATTTCGCGCAGCGTGGAGACGACTTTGCCTGTCCGATTTTGAGATTTTGCAGAATGAAAGTTGTAGAGAAGCGGAGAACAATGCTAGGAGTTGCAAAAACTTGGTACCCGGCCAGACAGCTACGAGATTTTAACCGCTCGGATAGTTTTATTTCGATGCCATAGCTGAACCGAGCGAGCAACCTTGCGAGAATGCAAGGACGGCAGGGCCATGCACGAGAGATGTATAATTCTTCTTTGTGTGTATATACTCGCCCTCGTATCCGCTTGACCGATATGGACAGGTGGATATTGCCGTAATTTCGCCGCTTACGTTGTTGTCTTTACGTTACAGGTATTACAGGGTGTATTTCTAGACGGCCCCGTCATTAAGGGCTCAGGCCAGGGTCCGATCGGCTAATGCAATTAGCTCGGTTCTGTCGAGTGAAATCGAATTACGAGCCCGGTGTGTGCCCGACGGGTTACTGATATATAAATACCAGCTAAAATGCCGTAATACTTATTCGATTATTAATTCCGTTAAAATAACCTTGTTTGTAGATGTAGATGTAATTATGGGGGTATCGGTTATAGTTTACATATAATTAATATTCATATTGAATATCAATTTCCGCTAATCAGTAGTCATGCGCCGAGTTTAGTCAGGCATAGTTTACATACCGTAAAAATCTACCTGCATAGATTTCACCAGTCTAATTAATAATCCCCTTATTCCAATGAAAACTCTTTAATTAAATCTATTAGAAGCGCACCCTGCCACGCGGAAAAGTCAATGACGCATGACGCTGACATCAGCGAAAAATTCCTATTCGACCTCGCCACAAAAGCAACTACATACCTTCCCCCTTCGCTTACACAGAAAATCATTTTTCACTCCGTATACACACACTCGCGGACACAATAGGCCAAACAAAAAAATTACCACCTCGTTTCAGTCCAGGGTCATATACGTTGAAATGAAAGAGAAGCGAGCACATCGTGGTCTTATACGAGGGTAAATCCGATTTCACGGCCGCCGGAGGGAACCTCAATTATGGGGGACTAATACAGCTCGTTTACCGGCGTAGAATACATTTTGTCGTTGTCGACGTCGACGTTGTTCTTTGTTTGGCTCGTCTTTCTGTATCTTAATTACCGTAAAGGTGCTTTTCGAGGGATATGGCCGTGAATGCGCGAGATACTCCGAGGTCTTTTAATTGTCTGTTTGTTTACTGGGTTGTTAGGCGCGATGAAAGATTTTTTGTTCATGGTATGAGGTGAATTTTTGGCATTTATAGGGGCTGGAATTAATGCGCAGAATTTTTTGAAATTTTCCATGTGTAATATAATTTTGTAAATATTTATATTAATCGAAACAACATTAATATAAACACAACTTTATTATTTAATCTTTCACGTGGTTATTAAAATTTTCTGCAATTGGAGCGAAAGTAAATATTAATGTGCGCTAAGTAATGTAGATTAAAACGTAATTACATACATAATGTGATGTTAATTTTTTTTATTAATGTAACCGCTGAAAGCTCACGCATTAACATAAAGCAGAGAATGCAAAAATTAGTTCAATATCGTGGCGAGGAAATTACCTCTTTCCCGACCAGGAGAATATGTTTTTTTTTTAACAATTTTATTTCACTTCCGTACGTGATACGAGTGAAAACGAGTCCATTAAAGATTCACCTGTAATTGTTACAAAGCGCTAATGGTTTTCCTCGCGTCTCTCTATCCTTTTATTATCCTACCTTTCTGCCACTAATGCGAACCGCCTCTCGCGCGATGCTCTGACGAGTTAATTATTCGGCCAAACCGTCGTTGAATTAAAAAAATTGAAAAGAGCGCCCGGAAAAACGGCAATTATCGTCCAAAAATACAGGCACGCGCTCGTGGTAATGAAATTCACCTCGCTAACTCTTCTGCCTAGGAGTAACTTAATTTTTGAACTTTCACCGTCCGGTAGCGAATGCAATTTCGAACTACATTTTTACCGTTTCCCATTATTCCAAAAATTTCTGGCCCGCATTCCACGTGCGCAAGAATAAAGTCTTGTTAAAAGCTCATCCTTAATTAAATTAAAAATACTACACGACCATTAAGAGAATTATAAAAACGCGCGCCATTGTAAAAATGCAAGCTCGTGCGCGCGCGAAAAGAATTCTCACTCTCACAAAGCGAACACACACACACAGGGAGAAACGTGGGCGCACGTAATTCAGAACAAACGAGGGCTCTCATTAAAAACCCATCCGTCCCTTTTTTTAAATTCGAAACAGCCGAAAAGGAAAAAGGCACGGCGAGGCCAAAGGATCGAGGCATTATGTGCTGAAGCGTGGGAGGTCGTTAATTGCTGCGTTGCAATTTTGGCGACGGCAAGCTCGAACTCGATTACTGCGCGACTACTATATGTTTTATCCGGCCGCGCAGACGTGTCGCGTACGTTTGGTCGGCGCGCGGCTGGATGGCCGAATCGTTTAAAGTTTTCGATTCCGCGATGTGAATAAAACTTTGTCCGCGCTCGAGCCGCGTGGATGAACTATGCCCATTTGCGCGCTAATCCCGTAACGATCTACAAAGGGTGAGGTTGAAATTATATTTACGCGAGCGTTAGAGAGGATCGTTAAAATTTACCGCTCTTGCTGTGTGCGAAGGGTTTGATTGAAAATCGGGTTTTGTTTAGTTGAATGATTGAGATCTAAATAGTGACATTGGACATAAATAAATTGAACTGAGGGTTTTAATTACAGTAATTTGCTTTTTATAAAATAGCTTTTACAGTTGATATAAAGTGCAGATGTTTAAAAAGTATCTAAATTCGCGCGTACATTATTCAATATAGAAAATCTTGATTAATAAAGGTGAAGTTTAGCATATAAATTAAACCGTTCTAGCACCACAAAGATCCGTTACACGTTGAAGGAGGTTATTGCTTTTCGACGTTATTATGTATACACGCTTCACTTTCGAAAAAAACCCACAAGCTTTTTCGAATATTTACTCATAACTTCATAC
>UXGD01000693.1:0-49409 GCA_900474315.1 Torymus auratus
TTTAATTTAATAAAAGGAATCAATAAATTATTTTGAGGAAGCTACGTGCCAATGAATTGGCAGCGGTTTTTTTATTAGTCATACACCTGTTTTAATATTTCCTTTTGAAAACTAACTTTATACAAATTTTAAGAAGACGATATGGAGGATTATCAATTTTTGAGAATTTTTAGTTTACTATGTTTTATATATTTCTATATATGACATTTGGTACTATCACTGGGTCATTGATTACAGCTTTTCAAATAAGGATCTACAATTAATAGTGTCAATCTCCTCATTTCCATGCACCCTTTAAATATTATTTATGCAAGTTAGTTTAGAAACAATAAATTTTATAATGTAAAAGTTCAAGTTTATCCTCCACAATATTTATTACAATGAATAAATATTACTTCAAAGTGGTTGAATACTTTTTTTTATATCCTTTAGTTAAAGCAGGCATTGAAATAAGAAACTTCTTTTGTTTGCTAGATTACCGATCCTCGGCATTTAAGTGAAAAATTCAGCAGAGGCTTAACTATGTCCTATTTATCTTTAATGACTAGTATAAATCAAAAGCTGCTTAAGTGTATCCCGCGCGGATGGTAGCACGCGTATCTGCGTTTTTCGATTATCCGAGAGCTTATAAAAGGGGTTTCAAGAGACCCTTGGGGTCGTCGCAGTATAGATGACGACGTCGCCTCCCTTGTTTCCCCGGCGAAAGAAGTTTGGAAAAAAGGGTTGAGACGCAATAAAGCGGCAAAGGGGGGAAGAGAGACTCTCCTCGCTACATCGGTAAGGAGACGCCAATAACTCATTGACAAGAATCTCATCGGCCGTATAATGGCGGCCGTTTTTTTTCTTGATACCAAGGCAGCGGAGTAACGCTTCTCCCCTCTTCTCCCTTGATTAAGGATTCGGCTTAAAAAATAATTATTTTTAATTTGTGACCGCGATAAGGACTTACTGTTCTTCGCGCGCGCGCGTTGTGCCACGCTTCGAGAACATTGCGTACTCTCGCAGGGGTCGACTGCTGCTACTACTTCATGCTAATTTTATTGGTTCCCCTTTGGCATTCTTTATCTTGTATAATTGGTATTTTAATTGCGCATGGAGAAACTGTCATGTCGCTGAATTAAAACAGTCGTGCCGACATTCGCGTAATGTCCCTCTGATACTAATTGATGGAGAGCTTCCTTTTTTTTTAGGTCAAGTTAAATTTTACATTGCGTATATTTGCACTCCTTATAGAGTTCGAGAGTTATCTGCCGCGTATAATAATTCTCGTCGGCGTGGCTAGTATCACGGAAAAGTTGGGCCATTTGCACTCGACCCCTTCGACCACAATAGAGAGAGCGGCCGCGCATGCTCGTATATATATATGAGGCGACGTAAATCCCCATTAATATTTTTTCCGAGCATCATAAATATTTATGCCGCCCATTTTTCATAGACGAATGGACGATCGTTGTTTTTTCACTCGGATTCGCTGGCTAATGAAATTTACATCCTTTCAGATTCGTCACGTACGAATCGGCCGACCCTCCAGATAAGGCTAAAATCATTAGATGATTGAATAAATTTCGTCATTAATAATAGTCAATTCTAATTTCGGCTTAATAATTCAAAGCATTTCGTATTTTTCATCATTTTCGAGTACTCGCAGCCATAAAAAGATTGAACAAATGTAATACTGCACAATGCCGACGTAACGAAGCCAAGTGAATTCTTAATGTTTTCGCGGTATAGTTGTAATTTAGCAAGTAAAGTTTGAAGGCAAGGTCGGATAGTAAAATTTAAATAATGAAATTTCGGTATTAAAGTGTAGATGGAGGGGTGGCGGGGTCGGGCCAGGGCAAACACATCAATTTCGCTGAATGTCTCGAGAGTGAGTTTGAGCAGCGGGGGAGGTGGCGGCACATACGCTCTCTCAGTCCCACTCGGGTGGGCATTCAAGAAAGGTCAGTCGTCAAAGTTCGTTCCGCGGTAACGTATGTTTGCGCGCTATCGCCATTGAAACGGCAAGTGAAATATACGAAATAAATCTTGCAAGAGCCCATTCAGGCTAGACAATGGTGGGTCCAGCGCGCCGCGGTCCGGTGTGTGCCCGCGTGTTGAGGGTAGCTGCCCGCGGCCCATTGTGCGCGACGTTGCGCCTGGCCAACTCTCACCCTTGCCTTCTTCTCTCGCGCTTTTCGTCTTTCCGCACATACACCTCTGTACCCCGCCAGCCTTCCCACCGCACAGCTCGCCTAGCTCCCTCTTTCAATTTTCCTCGAAAATCCCCTACTCCCAACCTCCATAGCATTAACAACCACCGAACCAACTTCAATAAATAACATTTTCTATAATTAATAAAAAGATTAATCACCATTTCAGAAAAAGATCCCTTCCACATAATTAATGACGATATCCGAGGTCTCGAGAGAAACAGATCCGCTGGAAAAATTTGTCGACAAACAAATCGAGAGAAAGGGGGGATCGCTTGCGGCCGAGTAAATGCCGTCGTCGCGCGGTGCAAGATCTTTGCATGGAGGGGCGCCCGTAAAGAATGGTCCGCTTGCTCGCATCAGAGGTCCGGCGTGTTCCGACCCACTCCACGCAGTAGAGGACTCTTTCTCTCTAGCGCGGCGCACCCTCTGCCGAAGCTGCCGCGGGGCGCGGCGCAGTCGCTCTCGAGACCGCAGCGCGTGCAAAGTTTCCGAAGCGAGACAAGCCGCAATATAATGCCACCGGCCCCCGCTCGCGTCCACCTTCGACCCGATGTGTTCTCTTTTTATTTTCCGATCCCACCCCCCTCTACGGCTCTGCCGAAACACGACCAACTTGCGACCGCTAGCTTTTCGCTCTCGCTGCCTCCCCATCCGCTTGTCACCTACATTTGTCATCGGTGCGGCGATTTTACGGGGCTCTGTATGTATTTTTCACGGGTATTGGCGTTTTATTTTTTGATTTATGGGTTTACAGTCGTTTGGCTTCACTTTTGCCACAGCTGTTTCCTAATTGTTTTGTTTGCTTTTGTAAAACAACATTATATGTTTAATATTATGAGTTGGATGATAATATAAGTTTGCGAGGCATCAATAACGTGGATCGCGAATGGAGGGGTATGTGGTCGGAGCGGATCAGACTTAATCCCCTGCCGCGAAACATCAGACGCGAGAGATAACGATTATTGGATAGCCTTCGATAGGAAGGACCCTGACTCGCGTAGGAGCCGGTGTGAACGTGTGGGCGAAAGAGACAGAGATAGCAGGGGTAGTAGCATCTCTAGGAGAGAGAGAGGGAGAGGAGAAGGGGGTAATATTGATTAACGCGCGAAGGTCCCGGAAGGCTAATCCGACGCGGCCATAAACAGCTCAGGTCCAGACTAAATCCGGCGCAAATTGTTACTAATTCGCATCTTAATAATGACCGCGTCAGAGGCGTCACCGTATCTCAGAAGCCTGGCAAATTAGCCGCGATGACAAATGACAGTAGCCGAGCAGCAGCGTGCGCGCGCGTATACACGTGTGCCTCTCGTGCGCCTCCTTGCCTCACCTGCCGCCGCCTCCTAGACCACCCACTCCACACCCTGGATATACATTGTACGTAGCCCGATGCGATTCCGGGCGTGTTTGCGCGACGCCGACGGCTGCTTGCCTACGAATCCGCACCGGACGCACACACACATCGTCCATTCAACACGTGCAACCGTCATCGTTACTAGATACGATCAATCAAATCAATTAATGATTCAATTGCCTAATTGCCTGCGCGACACGTGTAACGAGCGAGTCACTCCGTTTCTTCATTTTAATCAAATTTCCCGTTCGAGATACGTGTCTTATCTTAGCCATCGGTTAATTATGCCCAAGTGCTTTTATTTGTTTTGATTATTCTAATCGATTGCTTTTTATCGAGGTCAATACTTAATATGAAAATTCATTCAAATTTTATCATCTCATTATCGTCGAAAGCCATTTGGCAAGAAATTAATCATTTATTACTCTGTTGCTTTATACAAAGCTTTCGCTTTATTTAAAAGACAGTACACAAAGAACTGCGAAAAAGTGGAATTCTACAGAATGAGGAAAGAAGGGCTTATTCGCTCTCTCGGACGTGCGAAGGTGACGGTATGCAGTTGCGTTACGGGCGGCTGGACGAGCTACACATCCGGTCGGCCGCGAAACATAATATCGAATGTCACTCGCAGGATCCGTCATTTCATCGGAGCGATTCGACCGCACGTCATTGCGGTAAGGATCTCTCTCTCTCTCTCGGTGGCGACGCCCCCACTGGCGTGGAACTGTCTCTGATTTTCCGCGCGCGAGCGTTTCATCGGCCTAGACACAGATCATCCTCGTGCGCTAGCGCGCTCGCTCGCGGCCGAATATTGCAATAACCGCATCAAGGTCCCTCGCCTCTTGTCTATCACGTGTCTGATCCATTGCCGTGGATCTTTGCTCACCCCCCACCACACGCAGTAGGGTATTTCGTAGCCGTAAGGGTTTTAGTTTGTTTTCATTGTTGCTAAATGTTATTTTTAGTGATATGTTCAGAATAAAAATTATGTTGATTGCGGATATTTGTTATCTTCGTGTAAATAAATAATAAAATAATATTTAAATAAAAAAGTAACTTTACAAAGGGTTATAGCCGTAGATAAATAAGCTGTTGAATAAAGTATAAAATGGCACGGAAATCAATCGGTATTGTTTATCACGGCAATGCGAAGGAGGCCGACATTGTGCCGTGTAGTAGGAGGACGCGATTTGCATGTAACCGCGCATAGAGCGATCCCGGAGCAGCTGCATTACAAGCGTCGGGGCTTCCTCCTCCTCTGCTTACTCTCGTTCCTAGGCCGCAGTAGCGTCTCCATCCTCAAGCTGACATTGTATAGATAGATACCTTCGCTTACAATTTCGAGCTCCGTGTCCAGCTCCAGCTACTAGCACACTAGGCGGCCGCGCGCTTGCCTCCCGTATCTATCTAATTATTGTCGCGGACTGCGCGCTGTTCCTCCCGGCGTGATATACCGCATGCTAATAAGCGGCTAAAGACCCCGGGACCATGCCTAGCTGCCCATAAATCTTAACGAGCGTTTCTGCATCGCGGAGCCGCCGTCGCGCTATCTCTCTCGCCCCCACCCACTGTCTCTTGCTGCTGCTGCTGCTGTCCCTCTCTCTCTCTCTACGATCGTCTTGGGAGATGCCGCAAATTCATCCCAGCCCGCCACCACCGTCGCCGATACTACGTCTTTTTTTCACGCTTCGAATCTTTCGCTACGCGAAATTTTACGACCGTCCCCGGGGTATTTTCGCATTCGCCGATATTTCTTCCACGAAAAATATGCTTTTATTTTAAAGGATGTTTATGTACAATGGGTTTAGTTTGAAAAATCAACATTTATGGTGCAAATTTGATACGCCGTCAAAATAAAAGTCAATCAGGCGCGGGAAACATCCTGTGTAAGTGGAAAAAGCGAGGAATAAGAGGGGAAAAAAGAATGGCCGGTAAAACCGCATCGGACACGCGCGTGCTATCGAATCCAAGTGGTCGTATTTCCCGTGACGGGGCGTCGAACGAAGGGCTCTCTCTCTCTCTCTCGATATATATGCCGAGCGCTTAATACATCGGGAGCAGCGCGCGCGAGGCTGGCGGACGCGTCGAATCGAAGGGAATCCATTCGGAGAGTGGACGGGGGGATCATCGCGATGTATATGCCAGAGGCGAGCGCGCGGGCGTATATTTGCAAGCCAGCGCATGCACGCGCACGTTTCACTCCCTCCCGCCCGTTCCGATGCAGCTCCCCTCGCTTTTGCGCCCCTCGCGCGTATGTGTTGTGCGTGAAACTGCAGAATGTCCGTGCGATGCAACGCTGACCACACATCAATTCACTGCAAATGGACATCAATACTGGTAATTAATACATCGCGCCTCTCTACCTCCGGCACTTCGTCCTCTATGCCTCTCGCTCTCCCCCCTTTCCCATTCTGCTCTACACGTTTTTTCTGCCTCGCTCTTTCTCTCGTTTACGCAGCGCGAGCGCACTTTTTTGCCTTGTTTTCTCCCCCCGGCCTCGGTGTGTGGTTATCGGCTTCTTTCGCCGCGCGCGTCGGATCGTCCACGCTTCCTCTCCCTCTCTCCCTTTCGCTTCATCTCTCATTCAGCACCGATGCCGATCGGTTCCTCCTCCTCTCTCTGCCTCTCTCTGCCTCTCTCTGTCTCTCTCTCTTCCTGACTCTCGGCTGGCATTTCGAGTGGAACGTGCCTGCGCGCTCCCTCTCTGCAGCGAGAGGGATTTCAGCTGCGGATTTGCATGTAAGTGATACCCATGTTGGCGGATCCGATTGACGGCTCTACGGACGGGAGGTTGAGAAGTCAGGTGTGCGCTAATCGAACCTCGGTGTATCACTCGCCTCTGTCCGCTTAAATAACGCCGATTCCCCGCAGTCGAGAATACCTAACCAGCGATTAGTGCGTCCCTTCTTTTTTCCTCTTTTGCTTCGTGTTTCAAACTTACCACGGATCAACCTGCTAAATCTTTACCTCTTTTTCTAATGCAAACAGCTTATTTCTACATCCAATTAAATTTTATCAATTTGCTAGTTTTCTTATATCGAATTAATTAACATTTTAAACCCGTCGAATTTTAATTTTTCTTCCACGAGCAAATTACAATATAACACGTAACGATGAAGCGTTAAAAAAGAAATCTGCAATAAATAACGCGTCTCCTTCTCGGCGTGGATGTATGGAACGAATAACCGTGCAAAACAATTCAATTTCAATCCGTCGCGAGAAAAAGCTGTGCGAGTTCCTGGAAATGCAATTTATCTGCGTAATGCGATTTAACGCGTGCGGCGAGGGCGGCGCGGAGAGGGAGAAAGAGAGAGAACGATCGCCGCGCGTATACGAGCAATATGTATGCGGGCGATAAATAAAAATACATCAAGTGCAACCTTTCGCGCCGCAAATCGATGCGACCCACCGCGAACACTCGTACCACGAGAATTCCACGTGCGGCTGTAACCTCTGTTAAAGTTCATCATGTAGCACTTTATAACTGTAAAGCTTTTATATAGGAATTTTATTATTTAAAAATCTTATGCTTTACGTATTTGGGAAAATCCATGCAACTTTTAACTATTGTGTGATTGGATAAAATAATAAAGAGCTTGGATAAGAAAAAAGAACAAAAAAATTCAAGATAATAGTCAATACAATATTTATATACAGTTTTCGATACAATATCGAGATTCTGATGTCAAGAATCTATTGTCTTGTCTTGAAAATAACAACATTTTTCCAATCGTAATAATTTAACGAAATAATCATAATAACGGGGATGTAACTCTCCTATTGTTGAAGAAATAGAGGAAAAGTGAAAAATTACCAAAAAGGGAAGGATTAGCATCTCTAACGAAATGATCGAGTGATAAAGTGATAAAGGAGTGATCAGCGACGCGCTTCGGCGCTCTTATATTCCCTCGATTCGGCTTACTTAGGTATACGTGAGGCTACAGGAAGAAGGTGCGCCGCCTAGCGGTGGCGCATGAACCAAACTCTGGTCCGGCAGCGCATATATAGCGGGAAAAATCAAATCTCAAATTTGGCATTTATTTATACTTGTGCCAAAATTTTATTGTTTTTGTATTAAACCTAGTGAATTTCTTTCAAAAGTGGTGAGTGGAAAATGAAGCCAAAATAAGACGTTTGCGATTGGCTAAGTCCGTTTAAGCTAAGTTTGTGATTGGTTGGCACTGACGAGCTGGCGTGAGGCTATTGTTCTTTAAATTCAGTAACGTAATTTTAAATTTTCTTCAATTTAAGGACATTTTTAGCAGTGATTCATTTAAAAAGGTCTGAACCCCAAATAAAACCCGCTGCTGGGGTTTAACATCTTGAATTTGTACGTAGAAAACCAGTCCTGTAATCCATATAAGTGTGCCATGCACGGCACAATACCGGGATGGATAAAACTGACAAAAAATGTTCCATTTTGAAAATGGTACCTTTTTTAACAGTTTTATGCTTCCCTGTATGTGCCGTGCTTGGTACACTTCTATGGATTACAGGACTGGTTTTTCTACGTAAAAATTGAAGGTCCCGTTTATGTGCTTAGAATGGCACTATAATAGAAACAGTAAATTACTTAAAAACAATAGTTACGCAAAAGTTAAAAGTTTCATGGATTTGCCCATTTATGAATAATGACGTAATGCGTTTCCAATTCCCTAGAGAGTAAATAATATTTATATATATGAAGCAGGTGATGTAGAGAGAACGATATATCGGCATTAAAGGAAAATACTCGAACAGGTGTTATATATAAAGTGGAAAAATCGCTGAGAGTGATAGGAGAGGGCTCGCCTCGTAAGCGTAAATTGGTTATCAAAGGGTATTAGCGCATGCAGCAAAACCGATATGCGCACTCGAAAGCGCTTGAGCGCGTGCGGGGACGATCGAAAAAAAGGCGCGAGGGGCCGGGGAGATAGGAGAAATACGGAAAACGAGAAAATATTTGCCCGCACTTCGGCTCTATCGGATTTTCCACTTGTGGCAATGGGTTTTTATTAAAAGCTCTTCGGCGCCGATATGCGACTCGATGCTGCACTCGACGAGCCGAATGCGCGAATATATATGTATGCAAGTGTGCGCGGTGTATATTCAGCCGGCGGCGGCGGAACGAGAGCGGATACGTATAGCGCGCGGGACGGTTCGATAATTAAATTCACGTCACCTCGCCGATTCAACAGCTTCTCCCTCTCCTCTTCCCTAATCCGGCGCGCTTACTCTTTCGCTTAATTGGCTTTAAGGCAAAGATTACCTTTTCAATTTTTGTCCAGTCTGCGTTCCGCTTTTTCCTTTTTTGCTCTCTCCCACTCCCACTTCCTCTCTTCTTCTTTTTCGCACCCACGCTTCCTACTTTTATCGTTACGCCAGATTGATGTTTATGGTGGATTTCATATTCTGTATAGCTATCTACTTTTTTCGCTTCATATTTGTTTCATTAATTCTGCCGAACGGAGCCAATATTATTTCAATACGTTTCCTTATTTATTAGAAACCAACAAAAAATTGTAGAAAAATAGGTATTATTATACTTGTAAGTTCTTTTCCGCATCAAAAAGAGATAATCAGAGCCTCAAGACTGTTTTCCTGTCTCATCACTTAATTCGATCGACGTTACATAAATAATTCAGGATCGAATATATACGCCGGACAAAGAGTACGTCAACTGCTTATTACGCGCTATTGACACACAATAAAGTAGCCAATCATTCAATGTCATCGAGCTCGCGGGGCACTTTGCTCATTATTATTAACTACGACGCGCGATGTATATACTGCTGAGAAGGGCATATTCCCTTTACGCGGCAAAATCTCAGCGGTGTTTGTCATGCGTGCAGCGGCAGTAGCAGATTCCGAGGCAATAATCAATGATCAGTCTAATTGAGTGGGATTGATCGCATCGATGATAAGGACGCGCGCCGTCGGCCGTATGAGAGACGGGGGAGCCGAATGCGAGCGGCCGTCACCTCGTATTCGCATTAGTCGCGAATATGGTGACGCATGGCGCTGCTGCTATACGCGTGTGCTCGCGCTATACGTCGTTAGAATTATTAAATTGCGATTCCAACGACGACGACGACGGCGTCACTGGAGTCAGTCTAACAGAAGCCAATCGAAAACCGATCGTTATAACGTGTCAGAGTCCGCGTGATTTAAGTTCGTATGTCGTAAAGAACCGATTCACTCAATTGTCTTCGACATTCCACGTCGTATTCTGATTAAACGAGCCTGCCTCGCTATTTTAGATCTGATTATTTATGTGTTTGCTTTCCACTTGAGATCTTCCGAACCTGTCGATGAGTCATCATATCCATACCGTTAACGAGCCTCGATGTATCGTATACGTAATATATACGTACATAATATACTTGTTGGCTAAAAGAGCGAAAAACAATGGAGTATGCGGTGACATTTGATGTCCCACATAAGTACGCGCCGACTAGAGAATAATAGCAAAGCTCGCTTGCATAGAGACACTCCAGCTATGAAAATGGATAGTCGTCGCTGAAGCGCTTCTCCGTTCCGCCAAGAGTACATATAGGTATATAGAGAGCGCGAGCTGGCTGGCAGAAAAAGGATGCTATATATAGGTATCCGCAGCGGCAAAGAGGGCCGTATGAGCGCGCATAAAGCGAGATCGACACGCGTGGCAAAGCTTTTCTTCCGCGAGTATAGAGCACGCCCGGCAAGCCATCGTGCACGATCAAAGGGTAAAACAATCCAGCGCGACGGAGAGAAAGAGATAGCGAGAGGAGAGTGGTAACCGCGATATCCACCTGCGCCGTTTTTTATTATTCTTCTACAGACGCCAGCTTGGCCAGGCACACGAGCGTGTAGGTTATATAACGGCTCTCCCGCGCGCGAGCTTCTTCTCTTCTTGCACCGGATTTCGTCGTTTCTCTTCGCCGCCCCCGTTTACCACATCCTGAGGTTCCTATTCCTCCGCTGTGGAAGGCATCCGCGGAGGGCAAACAACAAGAGCAAGGGAATTGAGTGACGGATCACATGCCGACACGGAAAAACCGCCTCGCGTGCCCTCTCGATACAACTACTGTTTTCCTATTATTCAATACTGATCGTCTTTCTTTCTCGTAAATTGCATTGTAATGTAACGCTTATTATATTAGTCCAAAACACATATGATACAGAAGTAAAATATACATTCAATTGATAAAAAGATAGCTGCCATAAGTCGCAGGTAAAAATTAAGAGATTCATCATTCAAACAAATCCTGAATCTTAAAATGAAGAATGATTCATCAAGTCCCACTCGCTGTTCGTTCTTAGACAGCCGACTCACTCTCCAAGACTGGAAATTTAGACGAATGCAAAGAGGGGCTCCGGCATTGTTTAATCGCGTGACAGTGGCCGAAGGCTGGGCGGTATCGGGGGGAGGCAATTGATTTGCCATTGCGTGCGAAGGGTGCATCGGTCGGTGGATGACGGATCATCAGTCGCGGTGGATGTGGGCTCGCAAGGGGAGTGAGTCCGCGCGCTTGCAAAGGGTGCAGCCCGTGGCGTGGAACGGGGGCCTGCACTGTATCCGCGCGCGCTCCCGATCGATGGTCAGTGAGCGTCACGAGCCACCACGTCGAACAAATGTTCTGGCCGGACGAGACCGGTATTGAGCAACCAATCATCGTGAAAACGCGATCCGTCATTGCTCCGGCGACGAGTCGGCTCTGCCGGATATACTTCTCTCTGGTTATGTGGAATTGCCAGGCGCAGCTGCAGCCCCCTTTTTTCCTTAATCCATCAAAGCGGAATTTTCATTTTGCGCGATAAGAGATTGATTCGTCATATAAACTCGCGTGTATACGAGCGAGGCACCCTCATAATTTTCCTCTTACTGAAGGAATAATTTCGTGATTAAAGTCCGATTGACTGCGCGACGTATTTTGATGGACTGATAAATTATCGTCTCGTTCATTTTCACACTACATGCTTTTAATAATATTAAATTTTTCTCGATGAATACTATAGTTACAATAATATTTATGACGTAGCTTATCATAGGTGGGCTTAAAAAAATATACGGTGTGTATAGAAGCAACTATATAGGAGTAATAATTGAGGGGGAAGGGAGCAGCAGTGGCACAGTGTCCGCAGGAGGCCCCGAGGCATCGCAGTCTTGGTCTCGCGCGCACCGGCAAGCGCAGTGGCAACGGCGGCGGCGGCGGCCTCTCAAGCTCTCAGATAATGACGCGATATTATGCATAGGATATTCGGCGCACATCCGCGGGCGTATTCACCCTGTTGATTTATCGTTGTCTTCATTATTAGGAATGCGCGCGCTCGCTGGCCCTCGGACCATTATGCTGCGAGTGAGAGAGAGAGGCGAGCACTAAGAGACAGAGAGGGGGGGGGGGGGGGACACAAACTCGGCGAGAACGTCTGACCGACCGTCTGTCAGGTCGCCGCCGCCGCCGATTCTCCCCCTCTTGGACAATACAATGTTGCATATACGGGTCGCATACGAGAGCCCATTGAGACACGCGCGCCTACCTCTACGCCAGATATAGATGGACAATTAGCTACAGTGTCGCGCCGTCTATAATTCCTATGCGCGCACGGCCTTCCCTCCCTATGTCTTCTCTCCAGCAGGGCACATACGTAAACACAGTCTCTCCAAAGCATAATTAGAATAGATGTCAGCGAGATAGCTAAGATTGCTCGTCTTCCAAGACACAATCGCATCTTATGGCACAATTAATGGCTCTTATTCCTTTGTCAATTAAATTATTGTTACAGTGCTTACAGTAGTAGAGTTTTGTATTATTATTTCTATTAAGCTCGATCAGCGAAAAGATTGGCCGCGCACAATAGATTTTTAAAGGGGCGGAAGCATTGACAAGCCGGAAGAATACTCCTACGCCTCCCCTCGCCTACAAAAAGCTCTCGCAAGGAGCAAGCAGCCCATAGGCCGTGGGGTCGTTGTAGCTCTCGTGGACAGTGATAAAATATTCAGGCTACGCTCGGGGGACTATATTTCACGAAGGAAATCGGTCGGTTGATTTTTATAATACTGGTCAAATATAGCCTGGGGAGCGAGCGGCCGCGCAAGGGGTTGCCTGCGGGAGGGAGGGCAAGTGTGTAGCGGCTTGCACGCCTCTCTCTCTCTCTCCCCGCATACACAAGCAACGCGCGCACAAAGGGCCGCGGCATAACAAATAGACGTATAAAAGGGTCAATAAAGGCCCTATACGCCCAGAAGAGAAGAAAAAGAGAGTAAAAGCCGAGGAGCTCGCTCTCTCTCGGGGGACGCGAAGCGCCTACCGAATAAATCTGAACTATAGGCGCCCGCGCTTTTGCTTAACTGTAAACTCGACCCGCCGGGAGAACCCATCCCGCGGACACGAACGTGTTTTCAGATATCGTGAGGAGCTGCCGTTTTAATATCTCGATTGATCACGCTGTTGCACTTTCTCGATTATTTATCAAATGTAGTAATGATAATATTAATATAATATTCTCAATGTAATAAATTTTAGTTTCGACGCTTTATCAGATAAATAGACGTATATGTTATATAACACACACGGTGAAGGGCAACAGTTCCCAAGTCGTGAATAAAATTTGCTCTCCACGAGCTGTGCGCCGAAATTCAATCCCGCCGAGTCCATCAATCAGTTTGCGCGTATCCTACATTCGATTTGTGAAGCGAGTAAGAGAGAGAGAGCAAGAAAATTGAGTCACTTGAACGGCGCCCGGGAAATATGGAAATGGCGTTTTAAGGAAGGTCTGGGCGGAAAACGACCCACGGGGAAGGCCGGGCACATAGTTTATTGAAAAGCCGCTGGCGGACCTACACGACGGTCCATAAACGTGATGTACCGTCACGCTCTCGCAGCTTCTTCGATATCGCCGTCGTCGCGCGCGATTTCAGGAAACAGGGATCGAGATTGAACCTGGAAGCTCCCCCGGGAGCTTCAATAGGGTTGAAATTTTCCTCGGCCCTCTTCGCGCTGTCACCCGGACCGGGGGCTAAATCGCCATTTGCATAACTCACTGGCGTCTTCTCAATCTTCCGTCCATACTTGGAGTAGCTTTCGCTCTTGCTAGCAGCTCCCTCGTTCAATTAGTACGAAAGTAATAACCAGCGCGCGGTGATAAAAAGCGCGACCGAGGCCTAGCAAAAACAAAGGTTTAAAGCTCTCCCATATGTGCGCGAGGGATATGTGAAATAACGAAGGGCCGCAGCTAGGCGAGAGAATGAGAAAGAGAGGAGCAGTGGTGGGAGGGCGAAAGCTCACTCGTAATAATCTGCGCTAATTTAGCTTCTGGAATACGGTAACTGTATCGTTAATATTCCGAGGCCGTTTAATAATGGATGTTGATGCGCCATTTGGGCCGATGAGATTTCGGAGAGCGGCGAGTTCGAAGTGGACCGCGGTCGCTCGCGCGCCGTTGCTATACTCGCGAGAGCACCTCTCTCTCTCTCACTCCCGTCTCGCTTCGCTAAAGCTCGTTTGTAAATATTACATCGCACCGACGCGCCCCGAGCTCTCTCCCCCTTTCTCTCTTCCTCCTTTTCTTCGGCAGGCACCGCCGTCCGTCGATTCTGAACACCCCTTTAAACTTATCGTCTTTTTATATTCACTTTGCAGTATTAATATTCCCATCCTTTCGCTCGCTCCCTATAACATCCTCCCAAAAATCTTTCCTCGTTTGATACGATGTATTTTATCTTATCATCATTAATTACTACAAAAGGTGTATACTTCCAGTTCCATACTTCCAGTATCATGCAGTAAGGTCAAATTTAAAAAATTCCTTCCCCATTTTAGCAGGGTGGTCGGGTGCTCGGACGGAGATAGAAGAGCGGAATTGTTGATTCGCGGGTGAGCGATTCAGTCGGCCGCTGTATAGCGCCGGCAGCAGCACCTGCAGTTGTAGTAACAGCGAGAGATATCCGCGTCCGATCCCGCGCGCGCAGTCTCAATAATTCAGCGGCGAAACATCGCGAGTATAGCGACGTACGCGCGAGCACGGATGAGCCATGTAAGCATAAACGCGCGAGTAGAGAGGGCGAAAGAGAGAGAGGGAGAGAGAGAGAGAGGAATGGTTGAGCTCTTTGCCCAGACACAAAATATTTCTCGGGGGCGGATGTGCGCACCCATACGGCATCTCGCTCTGGGGAATAACCCGCCGCCGTGCTGTGTGGTGCGAGTAGTGCATCGGGAGAGATGGAGAGGGGGAATCTATTTTGCGAAAAGACGCCGGAATGGGATACATCCAGCGTTGTAGCGAAACGAGAAACTTTTGCCTATCGCGCTGTTGGAATGAGCTCGATTTTTCTCTCTTTCTCTCTGTCGTTCTTCTCTCTCTCTGCGGCTCGATTGCCGATCCTACACACGGAGAATGCGATATCTATTTTTTTCCCCAACTTTCATATGTATCTGACGTGCGATACACGTGCGGGCGAGAATTGCAAGGGTATAATTTCTATTGAATAATTTGGAGAGGCAGGTTCGCGTCTGTTTTTGCTGACGGGAAAGCGGCGGGGAAAATCAATGATTGGGAAGGCAGCGCGCAGGCAAATGTATACTTTTCTCGCGCTAACGCAATTAGAGGCGATATGACGGAGGGTAAAAAGAGCTCTCTCGCTCTCTCTGCTTGGCACCACGGAGAGCGCGTCTATATCGGAGAGTGAGAGATCGCACTTTTCGTGCGCGGGGGCGGGGAGGCCGAAAATTCCGAGTTTGAAATTCGGCCCCTAAAGTATTTAAAGTGTCGGCGTGGCAGTTGCGTCGATCGCATCCAAGACAGGATAGGGGGAGGCGGCGCCTCTCTCCGGCTCGCGAGAGCAAATTCAATAAGCGATAATCAATGTCAGGCCGACGGGCGTAGGAGCGACCGAGTAAAAATCGTTCAAACAGTCAATCAAAAGAGCTCGCCGGCGTTCCTCTCTTTCCCTCCTCGGCGAAAATCACGGCGTCGGTGCGTTTCACGTGTAACGACGTTAGGAAGGCCGCCGCCTGTTTTCGGGCTGGGGTGAGAAGGCGACGGGCCGGATTAAAAAAGGAACAAGTGCCAGTGCCGAATGAAGAACGCGACAAGGGGCTGATTAATGAAAGAGTAAATCGAAAATCCTCCGATCGTGAAATCATCCCCGATCCTAACGAGCTTTCCAACGAATTTAGCCCTTCTTCTTAATTTTTGCGCTCGCGCTCGTGTCTGAGCTGTAGCCTCGTGGCGCGCGCGTCCTTCCCGGATAATAAAGGGAGATGGGGCGGCGCGAGCTTGCGTCGACCGAGTCGGGGGGTGGGCAAATTAACCTGGGTAATGAAAACACAATGAAATTATAATAAACCAATTGCCGGCTTGATTCGCAGTCTCGGGAAGGAGGCCATTCAATAATAAAACGCGCGCGCGCGAGAGCGCCCACCTGCTCGCTCGCCTTGCAGCCACCACAGCGCATATACCCATGTGAGAGAGCGGCGCAGCCAGAATTAATTTCTCGAGAGCCTTTATGTTCTCCGACTGACCAAACGTTACTACGTCTCGACCGCGCGTAAAAGCCACCGCCGCGCGCCAGCTCTCCTCTTCCTCCAAGGCTTCCATCCATATATCTCCAACGTTTGCGTTGGACCACCTCATTCTCCCGGCTCCCACCCTGCCGCGATTTTCCTTTTTTTCCCTTTCTCTCATTTTCATTAATTTGCACGTTGTCTTGTACATACGTACGCGCGCGCTGTGTCCCTTCTTCCTCTTTGCGAAATTATATTTGCTCCAAACTGATTAGCCCGCCGCGTCCTCGCGTATTACGCTTTATTCCCCAGCTTTCGAGGGCTGCTCTTGCGCCAAATTTAATATTTGTTCCATCCTCGCTCGTAAATCATATCCGAGGAATAGCAGTAAGCTGCAATCGAGAGCGCCAGCACGAAAGACAGAGCGCAGAGAAGGTATCGTGCGTTTGATCGAGGCAGCTGTAAATCTCTGGCAAGCCACAATCGCACGGGAAGGCCGGCTCGTGTGCGCGCTCGAAAAGTGGCCGGAAAAGTGCTGCAGCGGCCCCGGATATGTATGGATCGCGGCGGCGGTGCTTTGTTGCGGCGCGTCGGCGGTCAGAAAAGGGGGATATGTTTTCGCGAATGTAGATGCGGTTCTCAAGCCGAGTCCGCGGCACCCTTTCGTCCGCCTCCTGAACTGCCCCCACCCCCGGAGCCGGCCCTTATGAAATTATTTCGACCCTCGGGGCGCCGGTGCGCGGCTAAATATAACAACGCCGGCAAGACTTATTAGAAAAATTAATTATTTTCCCGGTCTCTTAATTAATTTTACAATTACTCCTCTCGCGCGCCGCGTATGTGTACGGTATATTTGAGAGAACGCCAGGGCGGAAAGGCCAGCAGCAGGAGGAGGAAGAAAAGGGGAGCGCGAATATAAAGGATTTCCGCGCGCGCGGGAGGCGACTTGCTTGGCTTAAAGCTAGGAGAAACCGCGGAGGCAAAAATTGCGTGGACAAACAGAGAGGGAGAGCCGGAGGAAAAAATTGAGCGCGAGCGAGGCGGAAGCGAGAAACAAAGCTGCGGGGCCGCGTGCGCGCGCGAAGTAGGAGTTTTCGCGTGTAAGGAAAAACCGCGCGTTCGAAATCCGAATCGGGCTGGGGAGTGGGAGCCTTGATTTCGCGGTGCGCCATGCGGGGAGGGAGGAAGAGGGAGTAACGCGAGACGGTCTTTTTCCCGGGCGCGCGCTCGCTCTTAGCGGGAGCCGCTGCTGGCCGGGTGAGCCATCTCGGAAATGCCGCGCGTTTTTCTCTCTTCCTTGTGGGCGTGCGTGGCTGCGCGGCGCGGGAGCGAGGAATGATGAAATTTTCCTCGGCGAGAGACAGCGCAGCAGCAGCGGCAGCAGCAGCTCTGCCGCGTATCCTCTTCCCTTTTAGATTTTTTGCCGGCGGCCGGGGCTGCCCGCGTCTCAATTATAGAAAGGCTTGCTTCGACTGCCACGGACGAATTCCAATTAGTCGCTGGCCGGCTCGTGTCGCGGCTCTCGCTCTCGCCGCGTAGTCGCTCGCGTATGGGGTTTCTCGGATTCTGTACGAGTTCTTTTCATGCCCCCACCCGCGCCCCGACTCGTTCATTTGCCTTTCCTCCCTGCCTTCTCTGTCGTTCCCTCTGCACCCTGCACCTTTTTCCTCCCTAACTGCCACTCCGCCGCCCCCTCCCTCGCAGCTCCTCGCTCTCTTTGCGCTGCGCGTATATCGTCCTGAGCTCCTCTCCACATTTTTATCCCCACCCCCTCTCCCTCTCCCTCTCCCTCTCTCTCTCTGTCTTTCTCTTTATTTAGCGCTTCTCCCTACATCCCCTGTATCATTCGCTCTGTCCAGAATGCTTGATATACGTACGTCTGGATTATCAGGGGCGTCAAAGTCCACTGCCATGAACCTCGCCTTGGAGAGGGTGTGAGAATAAAATTCGTTACTTTGCTCCTCTGAAAAGTTGTTGATTTTAGAGAGTATTTTCTTTTTTAATATATATCTTTTAGTAATTTAACTATTTTATATAAATTATACTGCAAGGGCTACATTATATTTTCAATCACTTGCAATATACGTATATATAATCAGTGATTAAAAAATATGCACAGTACTTAATGGCTTTTGAAGTGTAAAAAGAAATCGGGAACGATATTTAATGAAGTGCGGTTAGCTGCGTTATTTACCTTTTTCCAATTAGCCAGCCGCTAATGGTTTCCCAATGGATAAATTTCGGGAAGCAGTATAAGCAGCAGCAGTGGCAGTAGCAGCAGCAACAGTTGGGTGCAGCTTTAACGGAGAGAGAGAGAGCAAGAGCCGAACGCTCGGATATAGCGAAAAGTACTTGTATACGTGTGTGTATGTGTATAACCGATCGCTCGCGGCGTATCGGGATTTCCGGCGCTCGCGGCACCGACACGTCGCTGAGCCGAAAGCCAACGGCCGCGCGCACGGGGGAAAAGGGAGAAGGAGGCGCAGAGGACGAGATAGCTCGAGCGCACAGAGGATGAGAGTCGACCTTTAATATGCCGTTTGAATCAGCGCTTTATACACGCTGCGTTTCGGGAGACGCGCCTACGATGAGATGTATAGCTCCCGGCCTGACGTATATATATATTATCTGTTTGCATTCGAGCGCGCACGAAGAGCGAAAACCACGCTCCGAGTATTGGATGCATATGTTAATCAGCAATATGGCGCGGAGCAGATATTACCCCCTGGATCGCAACGCTGCTGCTGTTGCCTACTCGCGTAGCTTCTCTTCCGGCTCTGCAAAACCTGCGTACATATACTGCAGGCTGCCGTAGTTGTTGTTCGTCGAGGGACGCACTTTCTCTCTCTCACCCGTATATATCTCCGATCTCTGATTTGCGATTCGCGATTCCGCGCGAGCGAGAGACAGACTCGAACTTTATCAGGCAGACAGAGAGCGAAGCCGATGGCGCGAACTCTCATCTCTCTCTGTCTCTTCCAGCAGCACTGATCCAACTATATAGCGCTACTTCAAAAGCACTCGTGCGCGATATGACGCGAGCTCAGCGGCGCTCGACTGTTTCGACTTGCAAATATAATGCATTCCGGCCTCGGAAATTTTCGCCGGATGCGCTATACGTGGTATGTAGTCATAGTCGAATTTCATAAAACGGGAAGGCGAATCATTGGGAATTCCGCTCTCTGTGTGTAGTATCGGCAGAGGAGCAGCTAAGCGCCGCCGAGTTTCGAACGCTACGAATTGGATTCCCGATGCGCGATGGGACTGAGAGTGCGAGGGAGAGAGAGAGGGAGTCGCGGCGGCGCACCGCGATTATATGCATTGTCTCGCGGAATTCGGAAGCATGCAATCTGACGTAATGTGCATTCGGGGATGCACCCGTCGGCAATGGGCTTGCATACTAAACGCAGTTATTCACTTCCTTCTCCCTCTCTCGCCTTCCTTCCCGCTCCGTATGTATATGCACATACATATACGGACTTTCGTTCTCGACTACTCAGCCATCCCCAAATTACCAGACGACGCTCCGAGGGATAATTCCCCGAAGGTTGCCCTCGCCGCCAAAATAAATCTTCGATAATGCGGGAGGCTGTGCTCTCTCTCTCCTCATCGAAGCGGCACTCGGGGTCGCGCGATTTCTTACCGCGAATCACGCACGCCACTGCTCCCAAATTGAATCCGAATAAGAAATCCATAAGGGAGCATCCTTTGCCGATTATCCAGCGGCAGGGGCTTTGATCGCTCGCGCGTCAAAAGTCGTTCGCCTCTCTCTTGCTCTCTGTTTCTTCGGCGCGCTTCTCTCGCGTCCTTTGCGGCCAAGTTCAATCGGAAAAGCAAATCTTCAGCCAGTCGGGAAATCCTCAGCGCAGCACAGAAAGAGAGTAGGAGGGGCGGCCCTCGATAAATTCGTCAGACGACCGCGAGCGAGGATTACGCGGGCCGTTTAATTCCCGATAAGTAGGTGAATATTTGAACGCGCGCTGCGCTCGGAAGATCACCAAAGCGCGTCTTTCATCCTGCCGACTTTTTTGCCTTCCCTCTCGTTCCCCTTCCCTCCCTGCTACCTACCTTTGAGCGATTCGCTCTCGGCGCTTCGATTGACTTTCAATTCGGGGGACGATGGCTTTTTGCTTTGCGCCCTGGAAAATTACCTACTCAGCCAGCTAATACATAAATTGATGAAACTGCCTTTCTCTTGCTCTACCCTTACACTTGGATAATTACGTTGCCTTGTTACAGGCTGCAGGAAAAGAGAATTTACAAGAACGAGATAATATTTTTCAATATTTTCACCCTCGAAGACAATAAAATGATCGAAAGATTAATAACGCGAACCATATTGTACATCCCCTTTAAGCGCGTGAGTCCATATGTTATGCTATTATGGAAAAAAATAGTCGGTGATTTTGAGGTAACTCGATATTTCCCCGATAGAGGCGGTATCCCTTCGTGCGCATCGGACGAAATGACCCGTGGAACCTGCGGTGCTTAGCTCGATCATCCCCAATAGCATTATGTATTCCTCAGCTCGCTCCATACCCTCGATTCATTTTATTCAGAAATCCCGTGAGCTCTTATGGACGATACAAAAAGATGGCTATTTGACTATCAATCAACATCATCATGATACTCTTTATAACGTCGTTGCCTACTGGAGCAAAGTTAAATATAGCTAGTGTCTATATTTACATTTGCTATCTTTATATTAATATTGTAAATAAGTACGGCTCCGACAAGTACAATAAGTTATATTTTTTACTCACCACTGGGATAACAAACTAAAATAAAAATAACATACAATTAGATGTTTTTTTATACAATCTACAAATTATTTGGAGCATAAAAATAATCGGGTTACATGTTTGTAGCTTAAATAGCGAACTTAACGAAACCAGGAGTCAAGTGGCCTCGTTAACCTCACGAAAAAGAGAGATTCGATGCTCGCAACATCCCTTTTATCCCGCCCAATCGTTTGCGATATATCGGTGGACTCGGTTTACAAGCACACAAATCTCTTTGCGGCTCGGTAACCCTCGCCACGGGTGATTTAGCAGCTTTTTCCAGAGATTCAAGGGATTTGGGGCTACACACCAGAGGACTACAAACTTTTTTATATATTAACAGCTGAACCCAAATTGATGACTATAACGAATCCTATAAAGAATAGACTAAATATTCATTGAATTTTTTTATAACTTTTTTTTCAGGATTGAATTAAAAAATATCTAAAATAACAGCACATTACTAAATTTTTAGCCATGCATGCATCGAGTCACTTTATGTTCGTTACGTAAAGATAAAGATTGAAGGGGAAAATGGCTCGATCAATAATTTGCAATATTATGAATTCCAATAGCTATTAGCATAGTCGTGTTGAATTCGTTCGAGAAATTTCGCAGCTCCCCGGCATAGTAATACAGTGAAGTCTATTTCGAGGTGTCACGGCGAATGGCTCCTATATCATTCGCTCTTGCGAGATCCACTTCGAAATTCCAATTTCGCTGAAACGCGAATATAGGTGAAGGCAGTTTGTCATAGGATTCGCGAGTTTTTCCCGATTATTTTGCTCTGCCCTCGTTCCCTCTTATTTCGCGTTTGTCATTCCGAAAATATCGAATTTCTGTTTTATAGCAGCACGCAGTACGCGCATTGCGTTTTTAATGCAGATAGACTTTACTCACATTTTCCAAGGCATAACGGTACGCGTTTATAGAATAGCAAGGAAAAATTTCGAAGACAGACGTAACGCCTCTGGTCGATAAGCCGAGCGTGAAGATCGTCACGCGTGACGTGATTGGCAAAGTGGTTCTCCATCTCTCTTTGCGGAAGCCTGCGACAATGATTATATAGCTAATTAATTATAATGAGTGCGAAGTGAGAATCGGTCCCGTGACATCCCCGTTGGCTGCCGCCGCCGCCGCCGCCACCTTTCTTTTCTGGTAGCTGTAGCGTTCATTAGCAGCCGAGTGAGCTTCCTGCGAGGCGTCGCGCGACGAGCAGTCAATGTACCGGACGCTGACTCTCGCGCGCGTTGACTTTTCTGTTTCGTCGACGATTGCTCGTAAACGCGTCCGCGTGGTGCGCGGAGCGCGAGAAATTGGTGCGCGTGCGAGCACACTTTGTCATCCGACGACTCTATGGGAAATCTCGGCAATTACCGACGATGTGGAGCTTGACGCGTTTCGATGCATTAATTAGACTTGCTTTCAAACTTTACGCTCCTGAAAACTTCCCTATCTGATCTATCGTGCGAGGCCTTTTAGAAACTTTATTTCTGCGAAACATCATTAAGGAAACAATGCTCTTTTACCGTTCATTTTATATTTTTATTCGCTGTTTATTCAATTTTTATTCAATGCTTAATTGTAATCAAGGATTTTTACAAAAATATTACTGTTTTACCTGAAACAATTTTTAAGTTATTGACATGACGGGACAGACATAATGTTTATTGGATTATTTATATGTTGAGTATTGCATGAAGATTATTATGTCGAGCTGAAGTATAAATATGTGGCAAGCAGGGGATATGCGTTATCAAAGCTAGTATATATGGTTTATTGATGTTTTGAGGGGGGCGAAAATAAATTCGTCGGTCGAGGGAAGCGATCGGTCTGACCGAGATCGATCGCTAGCCATCCTATCAGCACGTCCCCCGAGAGTCAATCCAATTGCCAAACTCCAATCATCGATCTCGTTATCTTTATCGCCAGCATTAATTCATCATTTTTCCCACTCTACCTAAATACATTACCAGCCTTATGATTTCCCATAATCACTTCTATCAATTTTCCTCGGTTCGATTCACTCATAATCATTTTTCTGGATTTCCACACGGAATATATGATTAATATCACTGTCTTCGTATGTGTAGCTCTTATTACGTATATAATCTACTTATTTCTCTAAAAAAGTATTATTTTATATGTTTCAGATCACTTTCTTCGTTTAAATTAACGTGGAATTCACAGAGTCTACAGGGAAGTACAGACATGCATACAGCAAGTGACGTGTACGGGTGAAATGAGTAAGGAAGACATCTGAGTTGAGTGTCTAGTCAAGTAAGAGAGAACTTTGAAATCAATCAGAGCGCAGATGCATTTGAGAAAATTAATATTACCGTCTACGAAATTCGCTCATTTCTAATCGGTTTATCTTCAGACAGATGTGCGTAATTTTGCAATACTTGAATCTCAAATATATAAGCATTATATATATAAGGTTGTCTCTTTAAGAGACTTGCATTTTATTCAATAATGAATGTCAAGCTGATGTTTATTGTCTGCGAATAAGAAACTTGTTTTCAACATTATCTGAACTCTAGCTTATGGTATTGAAGTACTAAGCATAATTTATGATATACCTACATCTCCCCTAATTCTTTGAATATGCTTATAGAATGAGTCTGAAACAGTAAAAAATATTCACTCCAAAGAATGTTATGCAGACTTTAATTAATTTTGGCTATTAACGTTAAGCAGGCTATGTGGAAAACTTTGTTTTATCGAGGCTACGTTCTTTGAATTTAAATGTATTTTATACGCTTTGCCCGTATGGATTTTTTCCGCGTGGCCATGATGAAAGGCTATAAATTATCTGCTAATTAAAAAATTTATGAAAACATTATTTTTCTCCGTGCGCCAGACTCTGAATTAAAGAACATTTTCATGCGAACGAGATATTTATAGCATTAGAATTGCTCATCGTGAGCGCTAAGCAAAAAACTAACTTCTTTTCGTTTTATTTTCTACTTTTTGCTATTTTTATTTCAGCAAAGTTCTGTGCATGATATTATGATATTGTTTACGGAATATCACAGCCATATAACTTTTGAAAATAAGTAATTGAATTTAACCAAACAATAATTCTGAGGTAATATTTACGCGTGGAGCTTATCTTTCGAGAAAACTGACGTATAAACATCAATTCAATGTATGAAATCTGTCAAAATGAATTTCACCCGGGAGTCCGAGCGAAGCTGCGGAAACGTGACGTGGCTGTCATTTTTCTTTCTGCGAGCCAATGTGATCTTGATGTGAAATATCGTTGTATTATTGCACGGGAGCGTCGCGTCGTCTGCTTCTTTCAGCAGAGTTAGGGGGATCCGCACCCTTCTTTTCTTTTTCCTTCCCCGAATTTACTTGTTTGTTTTATTTACCGGTTAAGAGACAGCTATAGTTTTTCCTGCATTATTTCATCTGAATAAACAAACCTAAATGCACATTGATTTCAGGAAAAAGGAAGAATATTATGTGGTGATGGTATTTACAATTGAAAATTGAAAAGTGAGATTTATTTGATGAAAAACAATATAAGAATTTTGTCAACAAACAAAATAACTTTCATCACTTCGTTTATTTCCATTAAAATTCGAAGGAAGAAAGACGTGTTATAGGCAAAGGTTTATTTGACAAGAACATAGTTCGCAGGAGCGAGTCGTATAAAGGCAATAAGCACTTAGCGCCTCCGTAAAATCAATTAGAGCCGCTCGGTATAATGGCTCGCCAGCAAGAAAACGCATCAAAATCTAGTTCGGTGAGCAAGTAGGATGTAGGTATATGCACACACGTACACGCACATGCACATCAGGGCGTTTCGGCTGCTTGTTTTATTGGCCCTGATGGCTCTCAGAGTTTCGCTACTCTCGAGTCTCCTGCGCGCGTTCTCCCCGCTTCCGCCTATCTACATTGTCGTCGTATTGCCGCGGCAGAAGAGAGCGAGAGCATCCGGAGCGATTGCAATTTATAGATCGCTTTATTGCTCCGGGCGAGCTGTTCCCGCGCATTCTTTATGCTAAGCAGCGACAGAGTCGGGAATCGTTATATGGCCCGTGCTGCCGACTGGGCCATTGAAGGCGCTCGCCTGGAAACGAATAAGCGCCGTTTTCAGTCTCGGGAAGTGTACCATCAATTTGTCCGACACCTTGGATTCGACTTCATTTCTCGCGGCCCCCTCTGTCGAACGCATATTTCTCCTTTTATCATCGAATGCGTTATGTTCTCCTTTTTGCAGCTCATAATTTTCGGGCATATGCTCCAAAATAATGATGGCCTTGCTTTTGATGGGGTAGAAATGAAAGTTTTTATTTAGAAATGGAATAGATAACTTTATTTTCTTTTAAATCATAGTGAATAGTATTATTTATTGTACCGTATTCACGTGATTCACAAACAAAGATTTTATGAGTATTAAACGGAAATAAAATATCGGTGGTAAAGGTATATACGATAATAAAAAAAATCGTTTCTCGTTTTTATTTATCGGAGTGTAAACTTGGTGAAAAAAAATCGTATATCATCTGGAACGTAAAGCACCGACGACGAGTAATGTTTGAGTGACCAATTAAATGCAAATGTGTTTGTTTATAGCTGGTGCGAGATACACGGACGTTTATCGATGTGCTGCATTAGCCTACGCATTGACGTGTACCAGTCCGCGAAGCGAAATGAAATTGTGGGCGAAAGATAACGCGACGTGGCTTTAAATCAAGCGTGTATACATGTATGTGTTCGCGCGCTGCACGAATGCCGCGCGACTCATCGAAAGCTGCTTTATGGGATTGTTCATTAAAGTGGCTCTTTTAATGCCTTGTCGAAGAATCTTTATCAACATTAAAAGCGCTTCACGACTTATACCTATATATTGCGCTTATGGCGCATTTTATGATTTTCGAAATCTACTTTCGGTACCATTGATAGCTTTTAACTTTTATACCCCATCCGTTAATTTTATTTCTTTTCCAAAAACAAATTCAGCTACGATAAATAGCAGTTTGTGATTTTTATTTTATCTCCTTTAGTGCATTAAAAAGCACACAGTCATCTTTGGTCGGGGCTGATAAAATTTAAGCCCTCTCAAAGTGTATGTACAAAAAGTGCAAGCAAAACCGAAAGATTTCTCAGAAATTAGTCTGGCTCATGAGAACAAGGTGTTTGACTGTCCCCCAGCCTCGGGTGAAACAGGTGCCCCATTCACGGCAACTTCGGCGACTACGCGCGGCGTTTACTTAGGCTGTTGCAGCCAGCGACGCAACTGTAAATATATGAAGGCGGGAAATTTACAATTGTGCATGTAAACTTCTCTCCTCGAAGGCAATCGTCGTCGAAGTTCCAGGAACCGATTAGCTCGGGGGAGAGCGAGCGAGCTATTACGGAAATCCTCCACGGGGCGGAAGTCGTTTCGTCTATAGCAGGAAGAGCAAGAAAAACAAATAGACTGTATAGATATATATGGGAGGAGAGTCTCTTTGGGCGGATATGGGTCAAGTGGGGCCAGTATCTCGGCTCGGTCATCGAGAAATTATTAGATTAACGTCCAATATAAGATGGGTCGCGATTTATGTAGTGTTAAATATGTGCCCGAGCTCTGGTGCAGTGTAGCGCCACCGGTGTGTTGTAGACCCTTTCTCCTCTGGTGTGGGGGGTCTCGGGATCTTCGCTTAATTGGAAAGCTAGGGAGTTTCCGAACAGTTTAACTGGCCTTCGGTGTGTAGCGTGGCATCGTATAGGTACGGGGCATCGTAATGTTACGATGAGGTCGGCTGAGGGAGGAGGAGGAGGTCCCTCGGCATTATCGCGGCCTGGACACACTGGCCGGCGTGATCCCTTCTCAGTTGCCGGTGACCGCCAACGAGCTATACGGCAAATAGATCTACTCTCCCGGCTATACTCGCTGAGGATTCTACTTTTCCTGCGCCTGGCTTCCCCTGGGAATTGTGAGAAGAAAACCACTTCTCTCAATATAAACACTGAAACCCGTTTCTATTTGATAAATATATTCGAATAAATTCATTATATCTATGTTATATTCCTTCAAACTGTCAAAGCGAGTATCTTTTATGTGGCTGCAGCTATCGCTATTCGGTGAGAATCGGTTTGTTATTAGAACATGGGCAACTAGATCATCGGTACCTATCGACAATAGCGCTCACTATATACTTGGAATTGTTGATGAATCGCTTGAGAAATGTAGCCAAAGTGTGCCTTCCGATTAGCGCTGAATTCTTTGCAGGGTGACTTCACCAGTGAATGAACAAATAAGGAAATTCTAACTTTTGTTATTTAATTAAGTGGTTTAAAAATGGATTAAAAGTAAAACACTTTTGAAATTTATACTCTAAAATGTTCAAACTTTACATCGGTGAGCAAATTTTGAATAAAGAATAAAAGTAAAAATTTTATTTGATAATAATCTGTAAATATCTCCTAAAACCCAGTAAATAAACAGGCAATCTTAGTATCTAAATATGTGTCACTAATGAATGAATATCTACTGAATAGCCGTAATGTTATGATTTTATTCTTAATAAGATAATTTCGTTTATGCAGAATCTTTATATAAAATGAAATGAAAATTTTCAAGGATTCGAAAATTATCGTCATGTTAGATAAACAATACATAGAAAGCTTTATATTTTCATATATTACAAAATTACAAATTACAAATTATAATAGTGGCTCATTTGATTCCATTTCATCAATTACTTCAACAGAGACAACATACAATGATAATTACTATAATATAGTATATTATTTATAGTGATAAATTATATATTTTGTTTTTGTTATTTTCTCATGACAACAAAAGAACTATGACGTCAATAATCCTTCAAATAAATAGCTTTTGTTGATACCGATAAAACTTCGGTGACTTCTATGCAATACAAAAAGAAGAAAGAAGAATTGAATGATCTAGAAAAGAGAATTATAGGAGTAGAAAATGTGGCTGTAAAATAAATTTAAAATCTCATTAAATCTGAAAGTAAAAATGATGGTGATAAATTTATGATCTCCATTCACCCATTAATGCGCCAAACAAGAAATTTGTGTATACGCATGTTCAAGTGTACGATTCAAAATGAAAATCTGGGTAATTTCCTTCAAAAATCGTATTTACGGAAATTTTGAGGATGCTCTTTCAGAATCTGGCATTGATTTAGCATAAAAACTTCAATTATTATTTAATTTTTTAGGTTTTTTGAAAAAAAGGATTTTATAAAAATATACTTTCCGATAAACTTTTGAAAAATTTTTGAAGCATTTATCTTGGAATAATAAGCACAGCATGAAATATACAAGTAACAAACAGGGATTGATAGAGGAATCATATAAATTACAAAACAACAATAGATCTATGTAATTCCCTTCTAAAAAACTCGCAAGGCACGGCTCGGCATGGAATATAATATGGAGAAAGAGCCTAAAGAAACAAATTTTTTGGATGACAGTTTGTTTAAACGCAAACTTCTCCATACATGTTTTTCAGTAAAGTTTTCATGCTGTAAATAGATGCGTCTGATTATTGAACCAACTATATCGGAAAATGCATAAATAAAAACCGCTGCTAACTGAATTAGCAGAATGCTTTCTCAAAGAGTATCTTCAATATTTTTATGAATTTTTTTTATCGAACATTTTAAATTAAAAATCACAGTTAAAAGTTGAAACAGTATTATAAATTCGTGTTTCAATTAAAAAATTATAAAAGCTTTGAAATATTATCAAACTTACTTTATTTATACTTGCTTGTATTCTATATATGATTAATACAAATTGTTAAAGAAATTTTTCAATTCATTAAAAAAGCATAATATTTTTCTAAGTTGATGAAATCTTCAAATCTGTATTCTCAACTCAAAATAATCAATTCTAAGTTAAATCAGTTCTAAGGTGCATGCGAAAGTTCAGCTAATTCCGTCCATCCGTTCAAGAGTTATGCCAGAGACAAAATTTGGTTTCATACATACATGCATACATAGTATGTATTACATACACTTAAAAAAAATCTATTATTCTGACTCAGGAATCTCAGAAATATCGAAATTCATGAAAATCTTTGATTCGCAAATTTTCACCGTCACAAAGCTTTCTCTTCCAGAAAGCAAAAATAAAGCAGAGATGGACTTTTATAGTGGTTTTCAATTTATATATCAGAATGATTTTACCTTTGACGCGAATTGTCCGCTTTTTCAATTTCCTTATACCCTCATTACGCCGATAGCTCTTCTTCCATATAGACAAACCCATTTATTATACTCTACAATATTATTTATCCATGCATTCGTGGGTCCGCCGGTATGCCCCTTTGCGAATATGTATGCCTGTATAGTATGCAACGGTATAATAAAGACGAAACGGCAGAGCAGAAAATACGCAGTCATCTGTGGTCCCAAAGGTTGTATTAGGATACTGCTTGGTGTATACGCTTAATCGAAGCCTCGAGGATCCTTTGACCATTGGGGTGGACGTTTGATGCTATGTTGTTTCATAGGTCGTTAGCCCGAGTGGCTCGCCCGTTCGATAGACCTCCCGGCAATCCTAATCACACCGAAACAAATTGCTTGAGAACTTATAGAGACTTTTATTTCTGCTTCTCATCAGCGTATTTGCCGTATTTTTTCAAGAGGATACATAAATGGATTTTGGTTTCTTATAAATAAATATGGGAGAATATTTGTGATGAAAAAATTATTTTCTCCTCAGATCTCGGTAAAATTAATATGTTTGGCAATGTGTGAGGGCGTGAAAAATGCGAGCTCTTCCTCGAGCCTGACATCCGATACCGGCGCGTCGTCACGAGGAAATCATGCGGAAGATTAAAATAATACATCCGAAAGGAAAAGGATGAATATACAGGGAGCGAGCGAGAATATAAAGAAGCGAGAGAAGGGAGGAAAATTGCGATGCTTTTCTCTCTCCTCGCGGGCCTTTGGAACGCGTATACACGCGCGCTAGGGTAGTAACTCGCGATCAGGTGGTCTTTCGCATACTTTTCCCGGTACTCAGACGCTCGTGTGCCTACCTCGCGCGCACGTATATAAATCTCCGCGGCACGCGATGATCGAAAAATATTACAAGAATATATCAGAGCCGTCGGCACCCCCGACACTACAGCTACCGCCCCTCTCCCCTCGCACCCTTCCATCCTTCTCCCTCGCGTCTTCCGTTTCTCTTATTTCCCTTCCCTTTCTCTCTCCCTCTCTCTCTTGCTCGCCTTGAGGAGAGGAGCGCGTGCGAGTAGAGCAGCGGAGTCGAGTTATTCGGGGGCGAGCTGGAGCGACGTCTATATCCCAAGACAATGATATGTGACCCGAGCAATATCAATAATTTTCGCATTTCTCCGCCGTATATTTCCCGATATCCGCCACCGCCCCCTCGAGTTCCTTCCTGGCAGCGCCTGCTGCCGCCACAGCACGAAGAGACTGCGAGTCTCTAAGACGGACTTTTCATTTCGATTGCGTGCACTGCGCGCCTGCGTAGATTTAGTCGCGCGCGACCTGTCTAATCATTTTTTTTCACTCCCCCAAAGCCGCTGCGACGCGATTTATGGCTTTTCGAATTAAATGCAAATTCGTTTAGCTCTATATGATGCGGCTTTAGAGGCGGAAAAGAACCTCAATGGGGTGTCGGATTAGAGTTGGTAAATTTCATTTTGATTTAGAATTTTCCCCGACGCCAAACGACCTAAACATCAAGTTATTGCATATTTGATTTCTTTTTAATAAACTCCCCCCCCTCACGTTTAATAATAACGTTCCCGAAAATCTCGAGTAACTCTGTTTTTCCTTCGGTATATTATAAACCGCCGCGACTGATTGTTGTGGGCTGTGGCCAAAATAAAGTGTAATCGATACCGTTAGCTCTGTAGAGCGATCGTGAAGTTGGCCGCTCGTTAATGAAGGGGAATAATAGTTCGATAGCAATTAGCGAAAGAGAGTTTCGGAGCCCTACGCGGTTGCAGACCATAAAAAGAAAGTGCCGGTAGGTAAGTAGGTAGCGCTCTGGCCGTAGCATTAACTGCCCCCGCGGCGGCCGGGCCGGACTGGCCGCGCCGTTAATTGAACGCACCGCTCGTAACGGGCGTCGCGACGCTGGCCGGCCGCCCTTGCAAGCAGAGAGAGAGAGAGACTGCTCGCGAGAGAATCTATACCACTTACTTTTATGGCCAGCCTGCCTAGTCGAGTGCGCGCGAGCGAGCGAGTTTTCCACTGGCGAGCAATAAAATTCCGAGCACTCGCCGTTCGTCCGTTCGTCCCCATCGACGATTTGCCCGACTTATGACATTGCCTGGGAGGAGAAAATTTAACGAACTTCCCCCTGCGCTGGTGTGCGCTCTTCGCTTTACTGCGCTTCGATCCCTTGATGTGCTGCTGGTTCGCTCCGAAATTTACTCGATGTTCAACGAGTGAAAGCTTGTAATAGCACAGTGCTTTGGGAATTTTATTTTTTTTTATATTAATTTTGTCAAAAATGTTAAAATTATTTAAGCTTAATTTTTTATTCCATCAATGCAATAAGTTTTAATTTTGACGAATTTCGAAAACATTTTCGTCTTTATGATTTTTCTTATTTATTGGGCCCTGTAATCACACTACACGGATGAAAATCGTGTGTTTTCTGTGGTTAATAAACGTTACACAAATTGTGTGCAGAATAAAAACACAAAATGTGCGTGTTATAACCCTACGTTTACTTTACACTAAAGTTTAAACTAATTTCGTATACTTTTTACTCGCTAAATCATAATTGCACAGAAGAGACTGATTCCGCTCTTGGCACAAATATTTTGTCAAAACTGAATCTCATTTTCAATCTGTGCTTTCACTTCACGAGTAAAATGATTATGCTCCAATCATTAGCTTTATTAAATAACTATATACCAGTAATGCAGTTTTTAATCATAAATATGTAGATACACATTTTGAATGTTTATCGTTTATTTTCTGGTTGCGTTCAGTGCATTAGGCAATCTCGCAAAGGAAAAAAGCCGGTCAGCGTCTAGCGCGTTTGTCCTTGCCGAGTGAGCTGGAGCGCGAGACTTGTTCGCGGTTTTAAGGGCCCGCCGCCACACAGACAGAAAACTTTACGAGCGCCCCCCTCCGCGCATCCCCTTTTTTCGCTCGTATATCAGCGCTTGTGGTTTCGAAATTATTTTTACGTCCCGCAATGCTCAAAGGCGGCGGTCTCTCTATATACAGGCGCACGCGCGAGATATCGCAAATCGACGAGGCGCAACACACACGAAGGCAATATTGCCGGCTCGAGTGGAAGCCGCGTCCTCGCGGATCTTCCTCTTATGCAATCTCAATTTTTGCCATCGTAAAAAAGCGATTACGTCACTCGAAACCGCCGACACGCGCGCACGCTCACCCGCAACGTATTTTAATTAAAGCCTCGAGCCTGTGCGTGGGATCGATAGATCCCATCTATTCCGTATTCGAGATCGACGATTGTGCTTTTATTCGCTTCCGTATGTGTGTGCACGCCTTTTGTTTATATATCAATTAACGATAGAAGACAAATAAAGCGAGCGCCAGCTGATAAAGGAAATTGCGTTTTCTGGGATGAGAGAGAGAGAGCGGGCTAGAGAGTTGTACGGAGGAAGAAAAATAGGAAGTCTCTCGTCCTTTCTTATATTGTCACCGCGCGCGGTATAGTGGAAAGAGAGAGAGAGAGCTTAGCCGCCGTCGCTTCCTTTCGTCCGATAAATCAGCAGTCGTAAATAACATCGAGTGCGCGGGACTTGTACTCGTCTCGCGACAGACTCTCCGGGGCAAGAACGCGGCGAAATAAAGCGGCCAATGGACTACCGAAGGGCACTACGTCTTCCGGCCGTTTTAACCCTCGAGTGTAGTGTGCTGCCGGCGGGGCTACCGGCGCACAGCAGCAGCAGCCACCCCCGCAACGACATCTATCAAGATGACTCGCGCGATCGGATTCCGCTTAACTTTACTTGGATCTGTGCCGCTCCTGATCTTTGCCTCCGAAAAACGAATTGTCCCCGCAAAGCTCTGGGCTTCGGTGTACATAAATTCCTTTCGCTTCCTCATCTTGATGGACAACGTCCAAACAAAACCTGTATTCCTCTGTCGATACTAGAGAAATATTTTTTCGTTACATTTCTTCATTTCGATTGAATTACAATTTTTCTCTCTATAAATAAAAATATCAAACATTTCTTACATCAGATTTTATTTCCCTTTACATCCATTCAATTTAATTCCTTATCGCGGTTTATCTTCCCTTATTTTTCGAATCCACGGCAGATATCAGCGCTGAACGGGATACACTCTGCACGTTTAAACTTGCGGGAATCGCTTGAAGGTAACAAATGTACCGAGGCGAACAACAGCAAATTGCTTTATATAGAAAGCAAAAAGCGGAGGGAATGCGAGACAAGAAACGTAGTCAAGTGCGCAATCCGTGATGCAAAGAGTTGCTATACTATAGGCGGCGGCTAAGTGACGCATTGCTAGGTCCCGACAGAACACGATGCGCTCTTAAGTGGGACCCGTGTGTCTTTCTCCTCTCAAAGCCTGGAATCGAAGGGTCGTCTCCCTCACTCCCCCGACTCGGTATCGCGCACAAGCTGCGCCAGCGCTGATTTATGCCGAGAAGCGAGATTTATAAGGAAGAGAGCGCGGGATTGAGTCGCAACACGGCGCCGACTTATCGCGAGTGGGTAGAAACGACTCGCGCACGCACTGCCTCACTATATATCGTATATAAGAGAACCTCTCGATGCTCGCGCGCGCGACGGCCCTCGAATCGTTCATCGAATCAGCCCGAGAATTGCTAGATTTATCGTTCCCGCGCACTCGACAAACTCTCAGCTGTATACTTGCAACTTTTCCACTCTTGCTATATTTAGATAGACTCCCTCGCTCGCTGCCTTGAGCCATCTTTTTACCAAATTCTTTTCGGAATTTAAACTTGCGGGATTAATTCAGCGAAGAATCATCGCTCGAAAAGCAATTTCGCATCATGAGCGAGAGGAAGAGTGGGGGCCGAGGATAATTTTTGGCATTCTTAAATTGTCGCGATGACGGATGAAAATTGGCTAAATGAAAATAAAGCTGCAGGGCCGCGCGTCTATGGCGAGTTTATTGGCCGCACGGGGCGCGAGGACTAATTACCGGGGGAGAGAAATATTGAAGGAACGAATCGGGCGTGAAAGGCGACGGCGCGGTCCGCCGCGAGCATAATGAGCGCGTCTCTACGTGGCCGCAGTACCGGCGCGCGCAGAGTGTACCACACGCAGTATCTTTATTGGTAGTTCTGCACTTTTGCGAGACCGCATTTCGCGGTTTCCTTTAGCGCGCCGACAAAGTCCCCTCTATTAATCGCAATCGCGCCGCGAGATAATATAAGTATCAATTAGCTAACCGGTGTAACGACTAAACACATAATTGAATCCGTAATGGCCCTACGCTCCATTCTGCATTTATTTTAATTTAATCGATTTTAACTGTTGCTCGATAAATTATTTTCAGCCCAGGCACTACCTCGTATCACGGGTCATAACATAAGTAATATCGAGCAAATCGAGCAATAAACGCAAAGTATCCGTATCGAGGATTTTTCCTCGGGAGTATAACTGATGACGTGGAAATATGAAAGATATCGAGGCTACGGTGGAACGGCGATAAGGGAGGATTTCGCGTAAAAACATATGTGTATGAGTCGTCGGCGTATACATATTATATAGCATAGCGAGGAAGAAGAGTCTGTCGCGCGAGAAGTTTCAGCCGATCGCGCGATAAAGCCTCCGTCGTTCCTCATTGGCAGCTATTACTTATGCGGCGATAAGCTGCTGCGCGCCGCGAGTTATTAACGTCGCGGTGCATCGCGACAAACGAGCGGGGCTTATATTCGGGAAGGCCACACTGCCGGCGGATCGCGCGAATAGTCCGCAGACCGGTTCGCTATCGGCTCTCTCGCCTCGCGAGCTCATTAATTGTACCGAGGCTTGCCGGACAAATTGGCCGATAAGGCCCGGCTTAATAGCATTTTCTAGATGTTTTAGGCCTTCGATGCGGTCTGACCATTCCGAAAAAACCCCTGTCCCGAGTCTTTTTTCTTTATCCCTTATTAATCGATCTCCACTACCTTTTTCTACGTACTTAACATTTTTCACATTTCGATATACTTTGCTTGTATTTTGTTTCGGATCACGCTGATTATATATATTCTTGAATTGAATCAATTTGTATTTTAGTCTGATATTTTTACGAGTTATAAATATTAATAGCCGGTATAAAATTACCTCGCGCAGTGTGCGGAAAATTAAAAGATTCAGCATTGCAGATAGCAGCTGCGTTGAAATATACTAGAGCGTTTTGAAGCTAATCGCGCGGCGAGTTTACATCTGTGCGTGCGTAAAGAACGGCCGCGCGAAAAGGCCATTGAATTAACTTACGAGGCACGAGCTTGCGATTAAGCGAGTCACAGCCAAGTTCTCGCCTTGAAACAAACGATACAAAATGTCTGCTATATCTTACCTTGACTCAACGATCGATGCCACGCATGTGTGTGTATGTACTCGGTGAAAAACCGCCCCCTGGGCTTGTAAACTTTATCATCAATTCAATTAGAATATATTTTCTCCGTCATTTTATCAAGATGCTGGCCGAGGCGCATTAAAAAACACGCGCCTCTAAAACCGATCGGGCATGGGGCATATAAATAAAAACAACATCGAAATAATCCACGTGTGCATTTTGTATTTATTAGATAAGCAAAATGAATCGGCCTTCTAAATAAAGTTTCGCGAGTTTCGATGTAGCGGGCGAATTTACGCGTAGTTTAATCAGTCATTAATCAAATCGATAAATAAAATGCGCACGCGCGCAACGCTCGCACGTGCGAAATCGCAGCGCGCCATGGGGAGAGAGGGCAGAAATACATAAAGGTGGAGATAGAACTTTTATCTCGTTCGATTCGCGCGATTCGCACAATAAACAATCCTCGGGCGTCGGCTTCGCGCGAAGGAGGGAGAGAGAAACCGGAACATACCTCGCCTGTGTGTGCGAGCGAGCGACAAATAAAGCATTATCTTCGGGGCGACAAGTTCTCTCTCACGCCCGCTGCGGCTGGCTCCTCCGACTTCGCTCTCTCTCTCTCTCTTTCTCGGTCTTCCTCGCACTCGTGCGTGCGCCCGTAGAGGCGAGAAAAAGCTTGGGCGCGCGCGAGAGCGACGTGTGCGAGAGAGAGTGAATGAAAGGCGCGAACCCGGCCGAGGAATGCCTACGGACATCGAAACATAGCAATGCTTTATGGTGGTCCGCGGCTGAACCTGATTTATAAGTGCATTACTGCGCGGGCTTGCTCGGACGCTCGGCTAAGAGAGGGGAGAGCGAGGAGGGCAAAAGCCACAGAGACACTCCTGAGCACATACACACACACATTCGCACTCGGCTATCTGTCCGCCTAGCTCTTCTGCGCTGTATCCCTCGCCGACTTTGAGTATTTGCTTTATCCTTTCTTACTTAATTGTTTCGCTTTTCTTTCCTCGGGCCAAGTGTTTGCAATGTTTAACAAGGGATTTGCTCCTTTTTTCAGCAATCCTTTCTTTTTAACACTCCACTTTTAATTAAAATAATTATATTAGATTGTTCAACTATGAATATTATAAACGGAAAAATGATACCTTTTTCTCTGTACATAATTATTCGATTTTCAGAATCTGGTTAGAAAATAATATAAAATTAATTCCGTTTGCCCTTTTTGAAATTATTCCCATTAATGCGACTTATATTTTAATCACTGTTTCTGCTGTAAATTGAAAGCTTTTCACGTTAATCTTACATTTAATGAATCCTGATTCGTAAAAGCGTTTGTAAATACATTCGAATGTTGGCCTGGAAGAAAAAAGAATGCGATAGTAATGAGGGATTTGCATTATCGAGAAATAATGTATTTTTCGAGGTTTTCGAGTCGGAGAAATCGTTGGTGGTAGACACGGCTCTGGCAACCTTCTGATTCCAAGTTAGGCGGGCCGCTTCTCTCTCCCTCTCTCCATGTCCGACTCGAGGAGTTGCGCAGGTACGCTCGAGAGCGAGCACGGTGCGATATCAGTCGCGCATTATCGCGCACGACATTACCGAGCCTTTGACTAATGTCCACGAACGAATGCCTACGCTTCGCCGATTTATAATGCCGGTCAACGAGATGTGGACAAACACCGAGCGCCAATATATTTCAGATTATGGCTAAGCCTCTCTCCCTCTCATTCCCATTCTCTTTCTCCTTTTCCCTTTCTCGTTAAGGCCGCGAAATCTCCGCGCGTAGATATATATGGATCGTTTATTTATCTCTAAAAAATATTTATTCGCGCGAGAGAGCGAGCTTCAACAAACAAAACGATTTAGAGTGCTCCTCATATTTTTATCCGCTTATTATGTAGCTGCGCACTCGCTATCGGAGCTTATAAAACGTATGTAGTGAAAACTTTCGTATCTCCGCTTAAATTCTTTCGGAATTTTCAAGAATGCGTTCGTATATCGGGGAGAAGCTCAAAACGCGGCGCTTACATATAACTAAATTTACACGAAAGCTGCATTTCAAGCAGAATTATTCGCTGTTTTTGCCAAGTAGGCAAACATTTTCCGTATTTTTTACAGCTCGCGCTCTCCTGCAATAAAGAGAATTTCTCGCGAACATCGAAGCGTCGGTGTGTGTTTCTGGAGGACGAGCAACATCACGGTGCGCCTTCACCCTGTGAATTCGTAAAATAGGGATCCGCGCGCGAGATCTTCACGAGAGACGCTTCTCTCTCGGGTAGGTGCGAGCGAGCGAGCATCTCGCGCTCACCGAGAGAGACGCAGTGGGAGCGAGAGAAGAGACGCGCGGAGAGGAGGAAGGCATGTGTCCCAAACGACGTATGCACGCCGAGACACGTAAACGATATATCAGGGGGTTAGCCGCTGGGGACGGACGAGCCGAGCCATCTTTCTTCTACTTAGATACACAGGCACCAACACTCCTGCGCTCGCGATGATCACATGCGCAAACGTGATACAGTCCGCGTGCAGAGAGGGAGAGAGATAGGAGCAAGCGCATATAGAGAGATCCGCCCGAGGATATGGCGCTAGCTCTCTGCTGGAGGAAGCGCGAGCTGTAAATGTATTAAGGTTTGACGACCGAGCTGGGACGCTTCGAGCGCCGCGACACAGCCCTCGGCCCAATCCTGAGCGCGCCGCGATACTTTTTTCTCCGCGCCGTCTTCTTCTAGCTGCACAGTGCAGCGCGCGCATGCGATCAGGGGCTTGCGAAATTCCGCGAGACTGCGCGCGAGCGAGCGAGAGAGACGCGAATATTCTCGAGCGCGCGGCGACGATTTTACGGGAGATTGCGAGAGCGAGCTGGCCTACGAGAGAGATGGATTTTATCCCCCTCCTTCGTGCTCCGCTGACTTTTGTATGACGCGAGCTCTCTATTTTCGTATGCAACGCTTTTTTTCTCCTTCAAGCCTACTATACCCTGGAAATTTAACGTTGAACGTATCTGCTACTAAATTTGAGAAACGAGACGATGAATAATGTGCAAGCCTTTTGTATGCATAGATAATTATAAAATAGCGCCGTAATAAATAACTTGATTGAACGAGTTTACTTATGCAAATTTCCCGAGTCGTAATTCACCCTTACCACGGAAGAACACTGTAACGTCGATAGGTATACAGACACAAGGCATCATGATCGACAAAGGGAAATTTAGACGCGCGATTTCGCGGAAAAGACCACCATACGTGACCTAATAGCGGCCGCCGCGGGGGTTCAACCGCGCGCGCGAGCCGGGCGATGAATCGTTGCAGCGCCGGCGCGAGGCTCTATGCCCAGCGTTGAGAGGAAGAGAGACGGGCTGCGTGCGCGCGCGAGCTCTGCGACTGCGAGGGGCTACGGTCGTATGCGCGCCTGCATTATTACGTCCCTATATTATATTCGCGGGACTACAAATGCCACGGTGTGGCTGTGCGTATGTAAAAATTTCTAGCCCCGAGAGCTCGAGCGAGCAGGAGTGAGAGAGAGGGCACAATAATATCTGTTCTGATAAATGAGACACATAACCGTATACACGGTTCCCTCGCGAGTGCGCGCGCGTGCGCCCGCCCATAGCCCTGGCTTATTCCACTTTTTGCAAAGATGCATTACGAATTTTACATTTTACAAACTGCACGACGCGTTATCTCGACGGACGCGCGCGCGCTCACGATCCTTTGCGCTAGTGCTCTAAGGGCTGTCACGGCCTGCAAATATAAAGCATATGTGCTCTCTTTTGGAATGGAGAGGAGAGGTGCTAAGCTTGTGCCTATCTGTGGCGGTCTTGCTTGCTTAGACAACTAATATTTCATATTTTTCATGAACGTTTGAAGAAGAGATTTTATTGTCTTTGAGAATCGATTTAAATGTCATTAGCAATAAAGTGGTTGTTTAAAAAAAAGACTGTAATAAGTTAAAATCTAGTATAGGTATCAACGGTTTTTTAATAGAAGGATTACCCAACTTTTTCTACTATAAATATTTAGTCCTTTGTATTGCATATTAAAATAAAATATGCGTTCAATTCTTGAAAATATAAATGCTAAATGTAGCTATGCGAGCTTGTAAGTTAATGATTCTTAATACGAATATTTTACACGAGCCGATTATGAACATTTAGGTTCTTATTCACATCAACATAAATATTTTTGTTTTAACAGTATATTCCGAAATCTATAAAATTAGTGACATCAAAGTTTATAGGTCCGTAAATAATGAAAGCTATAAAATTAAAGATAGCTGAACTGTCTATAGTTTGAGCAAAATTAGCCAAAAGCATTGGTGATTTAAATAAAATATTTTACGGCTTACTTATAATAATACCGAGCATAATAATAAAATATTTGAAAACATTCTTCGACTTATTTTCAAGTCGGCGAATATACGGCCGCGCTTAATATTATTTTATTGATAAGGCCATAATTTGTCATGCATAATGCAGATATATTGATATATTAGTAACTAATGATCGTAATTCAAAATAATACCAATCGCATTGCAATAAATAACCTGCTGTCCGGCGCTGTTTCACTGCGCGCCCATACACATTCGAGTGTGAATTTAAAAGTCTCGGCTCGCCGGCAAACCGGTTTAGCCGATTTCGCCGCTCAAAACACAATAACGCGCTCTTACCTCGAGAGCGAGCCAGCGAGCGAGCGCTCGAGGCCTATATGATTTTGAACTTTGGGCAAATCCCCAGAAATAAGCCATCGTGCCTCGGAATAAGCGAGCGGCATACTGGATCGAGACGTACGTCGAATAACAATGCGATCCGAATTTACCGGTGATGCATAGTCTTACGTTTCGTTATTTACGACCACCGCCGGGATATACCACTCTCTTTTTTCGCTTTTCCTCCGCGGCTTCATCTCCTTTTTTCTACACATCTGCATTTGTGCGTGAATCGCAAAGAAGTACTTTTTTGCACACGAAGACGCATGCGATGAAATAAGAAGCATATTACAAGAGGAAAGTTTTCGACTCGAATATGATAAAAATAAATTTATCTTTTTCTTTAAAGGCGAAGGAAAATGCGCAATGCTGAAATTCGCGAAAGAGCTGCCGAAGGATTCCACAGTATGACATGCACACGAGCGATGTTTTCAGCATTTTTCCCTCTTTTTTCCTTTTTTTTATTGCACGGCGAAATGCTCAGTACTTTCGTGCAAGTTGTCTCTGCGGTGGTACCCAGGACGTTACAGCCGCGATATATTTTGCAAATCTTTTGCTATTTATCACCCCGAGTGCGAGAGAGAGAGAGAGAGAGAGAGAGAGAGAAAGAGCCGCACAGTCCCGCTTGCACGTAGGAACGTAGCTTTTCCTACCCAGAGAGCGCTTTCATATTCTGTTACCATTTTGCCAAGGCGACACAAGGGTGTGCGCATACGAGGCTCTGGAGATTTTCAAAATTGATCGGACGTGAAGATCTCGCCAGTGATAAACAAGGCCGAGGTAAAAGTTAGAAATTCAAAATTACGCTACACGATAAAAATATCATTCCTGTTAACTATCGCGGCCAGTCTCCTTTATCACTTGGCTTTTATTGATGCGAGATTATATCTCTCAAGTGCTGAATAAATCAAGAAAAATATGACGAATAAGGAAGAACGAATTTTCACGTTTTCGCGTAAAATATCATATGCATTTGTATCCTCACCGCATTTTCCATGCATACATTATATCAGAAGATTGATCTTTCACTTTTAAACTTTTAATCATTAAGTAGTTAAAGATTTATTTTCATAACTATTTTATAAAGATAACCGAAAATTTGTCACCAAATGTTTGCCAGTATATAATTTAAATTTAATTTTTATGCATAAAATGATGTTCCAATAATTTCAAATACTTATTATTATTTGATGTCACTAACTTTCAAAATTCCCTGAAAAATGACCTACAAATAAGTTTTTCGCATCAAAGTTTGTTTTATTAGGTCTTATTCAAAAGTAGAAAAATTGGAAAAACAAACAAATTATATGTTTGAGCATAAATATCGTTCATTTAAGGACGTTCTCCGGGTCGAAATAGCAGTTTTACTTTTTATATTTTCAAATAATGTTGCATTAATTTGATAATCAAAGAGTAAGTACATGTAACAAATATATACTAGAAGAAACATAAGGCAATTTTTTTCAGACTAAGAAATTTCAGGGGGAGTATCGAGTTACCAGTACGGCGCAATATCAATTTGTTTAAGAAAAGCAAGTCCAGTTTTAGAGTGTTTAAGATGAACAAAATGATGTTGCGCCGTACTGGTAACTCGTATCATAAATTTTTCCATCAATACTCCCCCTGAAATTTCTTAACGAACAAAATAAGCTTTATTTCGTTAAAATCGGGTAAAAAATAAAAAAATTATTATATATAATATATATAATAATTATCATATTAAAAATTTTTTGGAAGGATATTTTTTCGGGGATAGGATGAACTACCTTAAGAGTAACTCCAATACTGAACAGTTAAAATTGTACGTTCAAATTTAAGAGTTAATACGTGAATATACACTTAATTTTAAAATCATAACTCTCAAGTTGATTTAGCGTTCCTTTAAACTTTAAAATATAATATTCGTACTCTTAGAGATCTCCGTGGCTTAGTCGATTAGATGCATATGCGGCAGGCCCGGCTTAGATCTCTACCTTCGGAACTTCTTTTTATGTAATTTCATTGATTTAAAATATAGTATTTCAGATTGTGTATCTTAAATAGATGCTTTACCTTAAAAAAAAAAGACAAATAATATGCCTACAGAGAAATGTATATTCACCAAGAAATTCACATTTAGAGATGTTTAAAAGTCAGCTTGAAAGTAGCACTCAATAAAACAGTCAATTGAAAGATGAACACTCAAGTTTAGAGAAATACTCAAAAATGTTTTAGAGTTACACTAAATTGAGTGTTTATCCTTGTTCCAATTCACATTCAAGTTGAGAATCTTGCTGGTTGTTTATTTTGAGAGTTTTCCGTAATATTATATGTTATGCCACGTATAATAGTATCAATGTACATAATATAAAAGCATTGATTATAGGTTTCTATTAAATTCTATTTATATTTCACTATAGCAACTTGATATTTTAATTATACGATGAGAATTTACTAACTAAAATACTATAATGTCCAAGGGGTTACGTAAAAAAAATTATGGATTTTCATTAAATGATAGACACATGCCATGTTTTCCATAAGAGCCTATGTTAAAAATTAAATTTTGAAACCTTTTTTTCTCTATAGTTCATTTGGTGACTCTATGAAAAAGAAACACCAATAAAAAGCTTAAAATTCACAATTTTTGTTGGTATTTTTCTTTTTTGTTACTCATGGGTTTCCCAAATTCGCGAGAACCACCTTAAGAACTCACTCACTTTTTCTTCTTATTGTTTTCATCATCTACTTATTAGTGAATGTTTAATCTCTAGTCGTAAAAAGCAGAACCATACAGATTCTGTCCTTTTTAATTCACGAGAAAACTTGATAGATAAGTAATGTTTTTATACAGTCACAATGAACGGAAATATTCACATGTACATTTCTGAAAAAAACTTTTTTTTTAAAGGCAGCTTTGACGTCACTATTCTCGATCGACCTGACTCTAATCCTCGAAAAATTGAGGATCGCCCTCTTCTTAATCTTTTGTAAGAAGTATCGTAACCGCGGTACAACTTTGCCACATGTATTATAGAGGATCATTCTTTTGAAAATTTGGCGTCATTATCTGAAATTGGTATTTGTTTCAATCTTCAAACAATACAACAATTTATATGGCTTCAAAAGAATTAAACGAATTATTCGTCTGTATTTTTTTTGGATGAGGTTCCGAATGTTATATTTGCCTTAAAAAACTTATTTTACTTTTTTTGTATTAGTTAAATATTTTAAAAAGAAATTAAAAATACTTATAGTTTATTACAGTTTGCCAACTATTTTGCATCCTTATAAAGTATCAAAATATATACATCTTATAAGCACACAACAGGCCATAAGGATTTTAGTAATTTAAAGGTTCAATTTTATACGGTGAACGTACACTTTAAAGTACCCAGGTGTATACTTTCCCAGTGTCTAACGATTTTGTAAACTGCTTTTCTATGCTAATATCGATAAGGTAGAAGAAGGCTTCAATGCATATCATCACCAAGGGATTTCTTTCTTATAAATACAGTGAAAAATACATCTTCATATGAATTAAAAGATTCAATTCAAAAATATCTGTAGTAAATTCATTATTAAGTTCTTCAATTATAAATTCTATTTCTATCACTTGATATGGTAAGTAAAATAATATTATAAATATTGGTAAGTATCTTGTGTTATATTAAGAAAAATTGCTATTGTTTATAATTAATTTGATCGTCATGAGAATAAAGTAATTAAATTGAAGTATACTATCCAAAGGTATCAATTCATATTGATGATAAAGACGTTTACTACTATTACAATTATTGAAATATTTGCAAAACTTGATATAATCTTCAAAAAATTCAAATACATCATAACAATTTCACCGTATTTACCGTTAAACACATTTACAATATCTGCTTATTGAGTATCGCTGAGTTACGATGAGAGTTCACCCTTAATTCAAGAGATGGCGCGGTCTGTCCAGTTGTGCTCATATTAGAGAAGCTAGCATTACAATACATTCGTTTTGTATTTAAGCTAAACTAAAGTTATAATTAGTTAGTTCATTCGAGTAATACAAGAATGAATTGTTATTGTTCAAAACGAGAAAAATTATTTTATAATTTTATATAAGGATTCTAGATATTGCTTGTAGTTAAAAAGATTTTTTCTTATTTTTCAAATCGTGTGTTATTTAAAGCGGAACTGCTATATGTAGTGATTCATTTGAATTCGAAATCGCTTTATAGCAGTTTACACCAGTTCTGTTTTCGAAAAATATTAAAGACGTTTGTAATATTATTTTATTCACTTCTTAAAATATTACAATTATTTTATAGGTTCTTGTAATTTTTATTTACGCAATGCAAAATGTGCTTTAATGGCTTTCTTAGTTTATATAAAAACATAATGATCAAATTTAAGAAAAAGTTGAAGTCATATTCTGATGTAAATACTAACCAGTGTAAAACAATATAACTCGAGATGATTCGGCCACATTATTTGGGAAACTTTTTGCATGTTTCTGCAAGTAACTTTAAAAAAAGCTGTAAAAGATCAAAATATATTATATCTTCTACTAAGATAAAATTGAGAACGCCCTGAAATGATATTGACTTTACACTAAGTCAAGATATTTCGTCATGTGTAGTTAATTCGGTCAATTTAAACCAAGAAAGTTTAAAAAAAATTTTTTTTCAAGGTAAAATCGGATAAAAATGTGTAAACATATATTAAAATACACCCTAGCTTCTACTAGAAACAAAATTCTGAACACATTTATAATGAAATTAGCCTTTCGAAGAGATCAATAAAAAACTGTCTAACTGTGAACTTGGTGTGTGTATAAATACGGCCACTTTTCGGATTAATTCTCTTGTGAATAAATGAAAATGATGCGGAAAATTTTGAAATAATTTATGAGTCACCTTTTTCAGAAGTTTAGCTATAGATAGGTCTAATTAATCTTCATCATGGAAAACACATATTATCTAACTTATCAACTGGTCTAGGAAAATGTTAAATTAGTACTAAAAAAGTAAATTTTATATTATTTATAATAAGAATAACTGTCTATGTAAATTGTAAGGTAACTTGGGATAATTCGGCCACCTTAAGCGAAATATTTTCTTTATCCTTCTGTAAATGCGTTGGGACAAAATTGTAAAAAAGACTTTAATAGTATATTGTGTACCTAGGGCGCAAAGTGGTCCTTTTTAGACCGAGTGTGGAGTTTGCAGTACGAGTCGAAGGCGCACGCCGTGTTAAAAAATAATGTTCGATACTCGTGCAAAAAATGATTCTCGCGCATTTGAGTAACAATTTTACTGAAAAGGGTTTTTCAATGTCTTAAAATATGAGGATTTAAAAAATGAAGTACTGTGTAAGATGTTAAACTTTCTACAAAATATAACGATGTATATATGTATATACTTGAATATTTGACGGTCTCAAAAAATTGTATTTACTCAAATTGATTTGACTCAAAAATGTATTTATATCATGGTAGATATTATTTTCACACGTAGAGCAGAGCAGTTTTTCATAAAAAAGAAAAGAAAAAATTTCCGTTGACGCATGATGAGAATCCGAACGTGTTCGACCGAAAAATATATTATCAATCCAGTGTTTAAGCAAACGGTCAACGCAGTCATGAAATGGCATTTTTATTACTGTTCAGTAGTGCATCTTTAAATTAATTGGTTACGTACAGTTGCGATGAAAGAAACAGTAAATCTTCAAAGTGTAGTTTAATATAACTAATATTTATATTTGATATAAAAAAATATTAATTTATTTTTAATCATAAATAAATGTATATTTCAGATTTATAATTAAAAACGCGAATTCGAATTGCCATTTCTATTTATCAAAATTAAGACTATTAATCGACTAATTCTCTTCGTAACGAATAAATTGAAAAAATATCAACTTATATCAGACTGTACTTTTAAATCGTAAAATGTTGAAAAAGTTGTTGTTAGTGTGTAGCTTTTCTTGGATTAATTTCTCAATAAGCACCGGTGGTGAACACATCAATTCAAGTTCTATTATGACAACGGTATGTTTTATTTATTTATTATTGTTATTATTTCTTTAAAAATATAAAAATAACGTAAAAGTTTCAATTTTACATGGTGTTACAAGAAGCGAAGACCTATAAACGTCTGCTACGATGCATATATGCCGATTGTATCTATTCATCATGTTAACCATGCAAGCCCTATAAACACAATGTTCAACACTTCATCTACTTTTTCAATTTTACATATGGTGTTACGTTTATCATTTAACATAACTAATTTGGTGGGCCTCCGGGGTAATAGCGCAAATAATTTTTATTCAAAATACCAAAACATTCCTCGCGGTTAGAAGAAGGCTACTCTATGCACGGAGAGAAATTTTGGAATTGCAAGCGGATCGCCGAAATCGAAGCAGACGGATATCTCACGCTTTCGGTAATCCAAGTTCCAACTTTTAAATCCAACTTTTAATAAATTTACAACTTTTAATAAAATTTAATTTCAAGACAAAACGAATTAAAAATTAATATCTGAGGATATATAGTTAATTAAGTCTGAAAAAATATTATACTATCCGTAAGAAAATATCTTTCGATAATATTTTGTAAAAGTATTATTGTAAATTCTATAAGTGATTTTGGAAATAGTGAAATATTAAGAAATAAATTTAGATTTATCATAATCAAATAAATAATCGATATATTTTCCAGATGGAGATGATAAAACTAGAAGGTTATCCTGTAGAAGAACATACGGTATTGACAGATGATGGATATTTACTAAGAATGCACCGCATCCCAGGAGGTGCCAAAGCCCAAGCTGTCTTTTTACAACATGGATTTCTTACAAGTTCTTTTGACTGGGTCTTATCAGGCAAAGAAAAAGGACTTGGTAATCATAAAATTTCATTAGTATCAAAACTTCCCTATATATTTTTACTCATAATATCTCGGAATGTATATTTTAAATGTGTTTATTTATTTTACACTAAATTCGTTTGTAAAGATACATACATTACATACACTTTATAAGCTACTAAATATTGTAATTATATTTTGTTCATAGCCTTTATCTTGTCTGACAACGGATATGATGTTTGGATGGGAAATTGTAGAGGTAATACATATTCTAGACGTCATGTAAATTATACTTCATCTCAACGGAAATTTTGGGATTTCAGGTAATCAATATAAAACAGCATACTTTTTGCCTATGAAGCATAACTTTTAAACATGTAATAATGGTAAATGAAATATAGATATGGGCAAAATCTCCAGAACCTTCAACTTTCGTGTGACTTCAAAATTTAAGTTTCTGACAATACAGCAAATTTTCTATAATCTCCAAAATTTTACAGCCTCACATTGCTGCTAAAGGCTTCAATTGAAGCTCTCAAAAAATTATGTGCTACCTTAAACTATTTAAAAAATATACTATGTTACTAAGCTATGTAAATCTCACATAAAATAAAAAAAAAATTAAATATCTTGTTCAGAAGCTGTAAAATTTTGGTAATGATAGGAAAATGTGCTACGGCTTCTGGATCCGTTGGGAATAAGGTGATAAAAAGACCAACATGGACCAGATTTATGTACTTTCACCAATTCTTTTAGTGAGCAGCGATCATTCAAATATTATAGTAATTAAATGCTTGGAATGATTGAAGCTCTGGTAGAGTCATGTGCCTATTCAGAAACTTTTGCAATCGCTGTCAAAAACTCAAATTTCGAAACGACACGAGAGTTAGAGGTTCTAGAGATTTATCCATGTGTAAGAATGTCCAACAAAAATCAGTCCCTTCACCGCTTACGTAGCTCCTTTACGCGCATACATAAAACGTACGGTCTTACTTGCTTGAAAACAAACGCATCATTTTCAAAAGTACGTCATAATAGATATACAAATCAATTAAATGTTTGTTACTCTTTTCGATGCTGTTATTATTTTTTGTCCAAAATTTCTATTTAAAGGTAAAAAAATTTGGCATAACCATGCGTTAGTGCGGAATGAATAATATAGTGAAAAGATTAGGGAACGTCTACTTATAGAAAAAGTTAGTGGAATAACGCTGCCGCGTTTACAGAAATACTTGCCTTCGGAGCGCTCCCGCGCTCCTTGATAACTGTATATCGAATACTGCACTCATTTCCCTAACTTAAATTTTGGTAGGTAGATTCTTCAACAGTAAGCTTTTGAAAAATCTAGAAAAAAATGCCGACTGCTTTCCACGTGCCAGCTTTCCATGAGAAATAAAGCTTTTCGCATATAGGTAGTCTTTTAAAAAATGACATTTTTAAGTGATGTGTTTGTATTTATGTTGAAGATGTTAGGTACAAGAAACGCTGTGTGATAGTCGATGACGTTTTCTACATAGTATTTTCATATTTACATAGTTATAACCGCAGTGTTGCAGGACATTTATTAATTAGTCGAACTGTAAAGTATATTTTAAATTATCAACTTACTATAATGTAGACTTTCTCGCCAGTAATTCCACAAGTCGTTAGGTGGGAAGAAATAGGTCCTACCATCACGAAGCACGTGAAAAGGCCCTATCTCAGCGGACCGTTGACACAGGTTACAACTTGCAAGCTTCGTGTTTTTATTGACGTTTGAACTGTGAAACACTGTAGAGATTTAAAAGAATTTATTATGTTTTCTTTTGCTATATAAAAAGCTCTTTCCTCAAGTTAACGGTCGATGCAAAAACAGAGTGCACGAGTTGAAATCTTTTTACGCGCTCGTCTCAGGTAGGAACTTTTCACGCGCTTCACCAAGGTAGGACCTTCTTCTTCCCAGCCAACGAAGTAAAATGTACTTATTATTTGCTTTATGAGGTTCATGCGTCAGAGTATAAGAACTGGATAATAAATAAAAACTAACAGTAGCTTTTTACTTGAGTACGACTCCTAAAAAAATGTCAGATACGGTTGCCGATAAAAATAGTGAGAAAATGCCTTTGTGAAAAATTGCAACAACACTTTTCATTTTATTTTTTTAATGAAAGCATTCATGAGTTTGAATGAAGCTTTCATAAATTTCTAAATTTTGTGGACCTAAAATGTAAGCAAATAATGCATTTGGACTTGTGGACTAACTCGCTAGTAAATCTACAAGCCAAGAAGTCTTGCTGGGTTATTTCTAAATACGTCGGCCAAGCATCAAAAAGTACTTACTAATATACTCGCGGGCAAGTTGATAATTTAAAAAATATTTTGTACAGTCATGTACTTAAAGAAGGTAATAAAAGCACTGATTGAATAGTTGTCATGTGAAATGCAAGAACCCTAGTGGAAATATTATTTGTTCAAAACTATTTAAAACTGTTTAAAACTATTTTTAACTGTTCAAATCCGTTTAAAACTGTTTCAAACTGTTCAAAAGTGTGAATTTTCGGACGTTCAGAACAGTTTTGAACAGTTTTGAACAGAG
>UXGD01000694.1:0-49407 GCA_900474315.1 Torymus auratus
TTAAAAGTTATAAGCTAATTAAGAGCGCCGCGCGCTAATTCTGCGACGAACGATATCCTTCCCGATACGTTACTATAATAACGTCTATTATTACATAATAATACCAAGAATATATCAAAGAAGGGATCTTGATTTGCTTATAACTTTTAATCTAAACCTCGTTCCATTTTCGGAAAGAGGCCAAATGATTCTTAAAACATCACGGATTATTATTTTTTATTTAATTTGAATATAAAAAATAACGAAGTAATTAAAATCACTTTTTTCCCCTTTTTCATAAAATTTTAATAAAACGAAAATTCATAACAAGTTTCCGTTCAAATTTCTGAAAAGGCGAGAAAAAATCTTAACTTTTACTTACATAAATGAATTTCCGACAATGAGAATTAATTGAAATGCAAGAGTTTAAAAAAAATCCTTTGTCGTAACCCTAAATTTCCAAAAATTATTAATTCGAAGTTGGTGATCATCGACGGACCAATCAGCGACGGTCGCGTCGCCAACGGCCAAGACGTCGATGAGAAAGACGACGCAGCGCTGTACGATTCCCTTCCTGGCCGCCGACGAGGTAACATCGTGGAACCAGCTGAGCAGTACCGATCTACCGTGCCGTGCTTTTTCGTGCCGATAGGAATAATCGCGCGAGTGCCTTCTGACTTACATAGCAAATTTCCGCTGTGGCTGTTGCATGTAGTATGCCACAAATTTGTCATGCGTTACATCGCCATCATGTTTGATGCGTTATCAGTTGTAATTGCATAAATATTCGCATTAGAACGCTCTTCCGCGATAATTATGGATCGTTCAACGGCATCATGCAGATTTTCGGCGATTTCTCTTATGTTACTAAAATTAAATGATTCCAAAAATAAATACTGATCATCACGTAATCTGAGCATCGACACAACATTTTTCGTGTTAGCCGCAGAATTTTTCGAGCCATCCATCAATAATACTGCATCGGTTTCTTCCTCTTTTTTTACCGAATTTAAAAACTTCTCGTATCTATGATCTAAAATAGTCGTAGATAATGTTTTTCTAGTTGGAAGGTTACACTCCGAATTGAGGTATCGAACTAAATTTCGAAAATACTCCGATTCTACAATGACGAAAGGAATATTACATCCGAAAAAAAGTCACCTAATAACATATCTGCTTCTGCTGCATTAATCTCAGGATACTGACGATTCCTATATTGATGAATAATTTGTTATATATTTTTATAAAGATTATAATTTTAATTTATCAATTCTCACCCTTCTTCCATTTTAAAAATTATTTTAAAACTTGATGTTTGCAGGAAGAGGCAGGAGCAATTTTAGCAAAATTTCAACGAGAAGTTTTGTAATGAAAAACGTAATCTATATATATATATATATATATATTATTAAACTAAACCTCGTTCCATTTTTGGAAAGGGACCAAATGATTCTTAAAACTTCACGGATTATTATTTTTTTTTAATTTGAATATAAAAAATGCCCAAGTAATTAAAAAATCACTTTTTTCCCTTTTTTCATAAAATTTTAATAGAAGAAAAATTCATATCAAGTTTTGGTTCAAATTTCTGAAAAAGCGAAAAAAAATCGTAACTTTTACTTACTTAAATGAATTTCCGACAATGAGAATTCATTGAAATGCATGAGTTTAAAATAAATCCTTTGTCATAACCCTAAATTTCGAAAAATCATTAATCCGAAATTATGAGGTTAAAATAAAAATAAAAAAATACGTATCAAATATTTTTTTATGAAGATTCATAAAAGAATATTTCAATTTAAAAAAAAAAAAAAAATGTCAGTGTAAATCTGACATGGAATGACCCATATATATAAACTTGGATATATAAGAATCAAAATTCTCCAACAAGCTGCGGGTGTCGTTTTAATTACTTCGCGGAAGCAACGATAGATAATATCTTTGAAAACCATCTAGCAAAAAACAAATAGTTCATTTTAAAGTTAAAATGCACATTTGATTTTTCGATAAATAATGTTATGGCACGATTTCAGAAGCTTTAAGTTATTGAAATAAGTTTTAGGTAGCATTTTTTTTAACATGAATTGAAATAGAAAGATGCACAATTTATTACGTAAATAATTAATGAGTTTTGTGAACTTTTCAGTTATTTTGGACGACTCTCCTGTAATATTGTATATAGTATGAGAATTAAGTACTCCGGTAAAGCAATACATCAAATATATACTCACATATCGCTGTGTGTGTGTGTGTGTGTGTGTGTGTGTGTGTGTGTGTGTGTGTGTGTGTGTGTGTGTGTGTGCATTTATACATGTGTACATAACAAGGGATGGAAACGCTCAAGCGCTTGTTGCTTGTTACTTGTTAGATGAGCCTTGAAAATAGCGAATTGGGAAAGCATAGGTAGGCTGAAAATAAGTTAAGGGCCGTTTGAGAATTAAAGAAGAGCTTGATGTAGCCCTGTATGTAGCGGAGTTAGATAAAAATAGGTGCTTTGCAGCACAGTTGCAACAAAGTCAAGTCTTAAATTGACAAGAGAGACGAGAGCGAAGTCAAAAACAGCTTACTCTACGATTGTCTGTTGATTCTTAACTGACTACTTAGCTCAACTGGCTGTTGGCATTTATTACTAGCTAATATAGCTGTAAGGTAGCACCAGTCTGAAGTGGCGAATTGGCAATTCTCATCAGTTGACATTTCCTAAAATCCATAGACGGCGGTGCAAGTGAACAAAGTAACGTTGAGGCTCAGGCTTAGGCTCACACACACAAAGAGCTGCGACAAATGAGAAGCTGCCACTGACTGTCAGTTTGCACTCTGCCGTCGAGACTGTCCTGCAAAGAGGGGCCAGGGGTTTCGGAGTACGGGCCTATATACTGTAAAGTGTAAACGAACCGCACCAAAGTCGCGCAGTCCAGAGTCCAGAGTCTGGAATGAGACAGCGGGAGCGGAGGCTTTGTGGAATTAGAGGTTGGTGCTTGGCTTGGGCCCGCTACGCGCAAGGGCAATTAGGGAGTATCTACACTAGGGGCGCATCATGACGCCTGTCGAGATGCGCGTCCAAACGGTGCGTACCCGACCAATCACAGCTTGACTCGAGCGGAATCAAGTAGAACCAAAGACTATCTAGTCCGCTGGAGTCAAGCTGTGATTGGTTGGGTACCCGCCGTTTGGACGCGCATCTCGAAACTCCCTGAAGCTTCTACACTAGGAGCGCGTCATGGCGCGCGTCGAGATGCGCGTCCAAACAGCGGGTACCCGCTACCCGACCAATCACAGATTGACTCCAGTGGACTAGGTAGATACTCTTTGGTTCTACTCGATTTCGCTCGAGTCAAGCTGTGATTGGTCGGGTACGTGCCGTTTGGACGCGCATCTCGGAGCGTCACCTACTGTCAAAAGTGTTTTTTGGCAGCAAAAGTAATTTGGGACAGTTATAATATAAAAATCGAGTTTTTAAGTATTAAAACAGTTTTTACATACTAAAGTCAATCAATAAATGCGTGTTTTGTAGAGAAATGCGGGAAGCAGCTTACTGTAACGCTCACTGGACTTTTAATTTTTCTCTACAAAATACAAGTTCATTTATTTTATTTATTGCTTAAATGGGCCCGAGAGCCCCGAGAGATGATTTATTTTCATCTAAATTCATGAAACTTGCTTAAAAGTAATCCTTATAACTTCTACACGTGCGAAAACTGAGTTATGATAAATTTAAAATTTATAAGTGCACTTAAAATAATGAAAATACGTAGATCAAGTCATGAGGGCGCTGCGATCGTGAGGGCGCTGCGATCGTGAGGGCGCTGCGATCTATTCCGGAGTTGGGGTTTAGGTAGAGAGCACTCTTCAGTAGGCGAGTCGTTGCAGTCGCAGTTGTGGCGGATTCAGTCGTGGTCGTGGCGTGTGGCGAGTCGCAACGGGCACAAAACACAAGAACTGTACACTGTACAGACATTCTCCAGTTCCGTCTTTCGCAGTCCGAAGTCCTGGCCAGTACGTGCAGGCTGCGTACTTAGTCGCTTAGCTCGCGTGACCAGAGATGAGCGCAGCTTCGTTGGTAGGCGTGCGACTTAACCTGTCAAGTTTTCGCGAGGCAGAGGCAGCAGCAGCAGCAGCGACAGCTCGTCGTCGCAGCCGTCGTCTCCGCGACTAGGAAGATCCTGCTGCTTTTGCTCGTGAACGCTCCCTGCGTTGCTCTCGCCCCTCGCCCTGCTCTCGAGCGCCGAGCGTCTCGGACAAGTTGCGCCACCGTCTCCGTCTCGGAGCCAAAACAGCGGCCCTGCACAGCAGCGAGGCACGCGCGCGACCCTCGACGCCAAGCCACGCCAGGACAGCAGCCTAGTGCTCGGGTAACGCTACTAGGCGAAGGTGGACTCCGACGGCGCACTCACGAGGACAAGGACCCACTCTGTCGAGAGGAGGCCATCCAGGCAGCTCCTCCCTCCGACTTGGCTTATGCGTCGGTGAAAGTCGCTAGGTAAGTTCGAGTGGCTTGTCGTCCTGGGCGGGCCCCTCAGCCCAGGGCACGCGAGCATCGCGCGCAACGCGTCTTTTGCTTGTGACGGCGTCTCCTTGGCCAACTGTAACGGTATATTCACGAGGTAGTGCTCTTGAGACTGCCTGCTTTACGTCTCACTTGCATCAATACAATTAATTTATTTATCCTTTCATTCACCGATGCTCTGGTAGTTTAACTCTTTCCTATTCTTGGCAATGTCTGGTCATCATCGGCAAAGAATACTTCTACACTCTGTTTCCTCTGTACTTTTAGTTACTTATATTTTTCTTTGTCATATGTTAATGCAAATTCTTACCTTTCAGGAGTTGTCCAAAGACAAGAGAATCGAGTGGACATAACAAATTGAAAATTCTTGTTCACAATGTCTGGATATCGAGGTAATCAAGGTAGTAATCAAGGTCCGCCTGGCCTCAAGCAAATTGATCTCGATCAAATATGGGGAGATCTCAGAGAAGGGATTGAACAAGTTTACAACAGACAGTGCATGTCTAAGCCCAGATACATTGAATTATACACGTATGTTAATACTATTCATATTTTATACAATGAAGACATTTTTCTTTTTTCTTTCATTTAAAAAAAAAAAACATTCTTTTATTTCTAGGCATGTTTATAATTACTGTACTAGTGTACACCAGCAAGTCAATTCAAGACAGTCCTCCAAAAGTAAAAAGGGTCAAGTAACGGGTGGTGCACAACTAGTAGGCTTGGAACTTTACAGACGACTACGAGACTTTCTAAGAAATTATCTTATTACTTTACTTAAGGTTTATTTATATTTATGAATCATTAAATAATTATAAATTTTCTAAACATTGGTCTAACAAATTATTTTATTAATAGCAAGGAATTGACCTTATGGATGAGGATGTACTTCAGTTTTATACAAGACAGTGGGAAGAGTACCAATTTAGCAGTAAAGTGTTAAATGGTGTATGTGCATATTTAAATCGTCATTGGGTACGTCGAGAATGTGAAGAAGGGCGCAAAGGAGTTTATGAAATTTATCAATTAGCACTAGTTACATGGAGGGATAATTTATTTAAACACTTAAATAGACAGGTATTTTTTTATAGTCTGTTCAAATTTTTTTTTTAACTCAATAGCAACATAATAAAATTTTATTTGAATTCTAGGTGACTAATGCTGTCTTAAAATTAATTGAACGCGAAAGAAATGGTGAAACAATAAACACACGTCTAGTTAGTGGAGTAATTAATTGTTATGTGGAGTTAGGCCTAAACGAAGAAGATCCAGGTGCTAAAGGACAAACCCTTACTGTGTACAAAGATTCTTTTGAAAATTTATTTCTTGAAGATACTGAAAGATTTTATACTCGTGAAAGCTCAGAATTTCTTAGACATAATCCTGTTACAGAATATATGAAAAAGGTAAATAATTTTAATTGTTACATTACTGATTCTTATACATATGTACTGATAGCATTTTCTGTTTTCTTTCTTTAGGTAGAACAGAGGTTGCAAGAAGAACAAAAGCGAGTTCAGGTATATTTGCATCAAACAACTCACGAAAGACTAGCAAAAACGTGTGAAAGAGTGCTCATAGAAAAACACCTTGATATTTTTCATGCCGAATTTAAAAATTTATTGGATTCTGATAAAAATGCAGATTTAGGAAGAATGTATCAATTAGTTGCAAGAATACCAAATGGTCTTGGAGAATTAAGAAACCTTCTAGAAAGTCATATAGCTAATCAAGGTCTTGCAGCTATTGATAAGTGTGGTGATTCTGCAGCCAATGTATGTACCATAATTAATTACATAATAGTAAATATTTTTTCAAAATTTATCAAATATTTATAAAAACGTACGAATTCTTTGTTAGTAATTTATCATAACAGACAGTTTTGTCTTGTATAAATATATTCTTATATTTGTATTAATGTATATTTAAAAAAAGTATTATTACAATTTATGATGGAGCTTGGTAAATCATTCAAAATTGTATACTTTTTTTCTTTTCATTTTGATAGAAACATAGGCCTTGACGCATAATTAAATTTGTAAATTTTAAAATCAAGTGTTGTACTCAAATATAATAGTATATTACGCACCTAGGGAGTAAAAGTAAAGAATGTCCCAGATCGCATGAAAATTGTCACGCGAGCCAAAGACGAGGGTGACAAACCTGTGATTTTCTAAGGGCTTGATTTTTTTTTTTTTTTTTTTTTTTTTTTTTTAATAAATTATGTTTTTTTCTTGTTGTGAGTCACAACTAAACCAAGTGTTACCCTGGCCGAAAGTGCCACTTTCGCGTTTTTGAGCCGGGAGTGAAAGTGGTACTTTCGGGCAGGGTATGGTGAATAATAGTATACGTTCCACGGGAGTAAAATTGGCCAGCCCACATCTCGTGTTTACTACCCTCGCCTTCGGCTCGGGTAGCAATTACACGAGATATGGACTGTCCGAGTTTTTTTCTCCCTAGGTGCGTATAATATATAATATACTATTATTATATTATTATATATAATATACTATTTCTTGTAAAAAATAACAATTAATTATTAGAAGTACTATTATAAATTTTTATCATAACTTTTTTGATTTAATTAAAATAAAAGAGATCGGTATTTATTAACTAAAAAGAACAAATTTTATTATTTTAAGTATTTGAAAATAGATTTTTTTTCTTCATATTTTCATTTAAGAGTTAAATTTAGTAAATAAAGCTATTAATCACAAATACTATTTCAGGATCCTAAAATTTATGTTAACACTATATTGGAAGTTCATAAAAAGTACAATGCTTTAGTATTGATTGCATTCAACAATGATAGTGGTTTTGTAGCTGCCTTAGACAAGGCTTGTGGACGATTTATTAATACTAATTCTGTAACTAAAGCAGCAAATAGTAGTAGTAAATCTCCAGAATTATTAGCAAAATACTGTGATGTACTGCTCAAGAAAAGCAGTAAAAATCCTGAAGAGGCAGAACTTGAAGATACGCTTAACCAAGTGGTATGGAGTACATACTTTTTCTCATAGTTTTCATAATTTTTTCTGTTTATCTTTAAATAATTTTATTAACTTTCAGATGGTAGTATTCAAATACATAGAAGACAAAGATGTGTACCAAAAATTTTATAGCAAAATGCTTGCAAAAAGATTAGTACAGCATATGTCTGCTAGCGATGATGCTGAAGCTTCCATGATATCAAAATTAAAGCAAGCTTGTGGTTTTGAGTACACTTCTAAACTTCAAAGAATGTTTCAGGTAATAATGTAATTTTCAAGGAATGTATACATGAGCTTTAATTGAGTAATTGTGATTATTTCTTACGATTTTTTTGAAGACCACTAGGTGCTAAATAAAAGCACAAAACTTGTTTTATTTAGCATCTAGTAGCTCTCAAAAAAATCAAGAAATAATCACAATTACTCAATTATAAGTATGGGGGGTGCAAGAAATAATCAACATCGAGAATACATGAGTTTGACCTTTATATCAATAAAATTTCAATTTCTAGGATATTGGCGTTTCAAAGGATTTGAATGAACATTTTCGTAGACATCTTACAAATTCAGCGGAACCTTTGGACATAGATTTTAGTATACAAGTTTTATCATCTGGCTCATGGCCATTCCAGCAATCATTTACTTTCTCTTTACCAACAGAGGTACTTCTTTAATAACAAACATATATTAGAAAAATTATTTGATTAAAAATAATTTTATTTGTTTATTTTACAGTTGGAACGATCTGTGCATAGATTTACAACGTTTTACAGTTCACAACATAGTGGTAGAAAATTAAATTGGTTATACAACATGTCTAAAGGGGAACTTCACACAAATTGTTTCAAAAATCGGTGAATATTTTAAATTAATACGTAAATCAAGAGCCCAGAGTAACAAACGGTCAGCACATATTCCAAGTTGGATTATTTAGCCCTTATTTAAACAGTTTAAACAACTGATTCAGGGACCAACTGAAAATGTAAGCTAACTGTTTGTTGCTCGGAACTCTTACATTAAGATTTGATGTACTGTCTTATTTATTGTAATTATGTATTATGTATAAAGGTACACACTCCAAGCATCTACTTTTCAAATGGCAGTTCTATTACAATATAATACTTCAACATCTTGGACAATACAACAATTACATGAGTCTACTCAAATAAAAATGGATTTTCTTTTACAAGTAATAGAGGCTTTACCATTAAATTAAATGTTTATTACATTTTAAAATGAAAATTAAATCTATTTTTAATTTTATAGGTTATCCAGATATTATTGAAAGCTAAATTGCTGGTAACCAGTGATGATGAATCTGAATTAGGTCCGTCGTCAACAGTAGAACTATTCACAGGGTATAAAAAGTAAGTATAAAATAATATTTATAAATATCTATATTAGAACTAAATAAAATATTATAATGTAAATGTATAATTTCTTTTATAGTAAAAAATTAAGGGTGAACATCAATATACCAATGAAAACTGAACTTAAAATAGAGCAGGTTACAACACATAAACACATAGAAGAAGATCGGAAACTTCTTATTCAAGCTGCAATAGTAAGGATTATGAAAATGCGTAAAGTTTTAAAACACCAGCAACTTGTTGCAGAAGTTTTGAATCAACTAAGCTCTAGGTTTAAACCGCGAGTACATGTTATCAAGGTAAATAATAATTTTTACAATCTTAATCTTGTTTATAGCATTTTTGTATAACATTTTTTTTTTTTTTTTTCAGAAATGTATAGATATTTTAATTGAAAAGGAATATTTGGAGCGCACAGAGGGTCATAAAGATACATATAGTTATCTGGCGTGATCTCCTGATTTAGGAAAGCAATGCGAAAGCCATCAGCATGAGACAAAGATGATACTTTACAGTTGTTATACACATGTCTCGAAATATTTATTTACATTGCTAATTTGATTTCCTATCCAAGGATGCCTTTGTGCCGTGTTATCCCTCTGGTCGCATTTAGAACTGGTTTTTATAATACGTTATAATAAAATTACTTCATAGTCACGTCGTTAGGAGCATACTTTAAATTACTCGTTTTGCGATTGTGGTCAAGTAACGATCTCCCGTTACGTTCTCTATTCGTTAATCATTTATTCAAATTAAACTTACCGTTTAGAAGTTATTGGCTTATGTTTTATAGTTCATTTTTTTATATTATCAAAATAGAATCAATATAATTTTAAATGTTTATTTTTTAATCATCGATATACATTATATATCATTAACTCTCATATAATGAATATAGTTTTATTTATAAGGATTGATAAAGTTTAGATTTTGCTTTAAGACATACGAAACGGAAAGAAATCGACGTGACTTTAAGGCTGTAATTAATGTATAAAGTCTCATTTAAAAGAAAAGTTCATTGTCTATTCTTACATTTATAATCTAAAACTTGTCTTAGGTAGTAATGTAATTTATGACATTAATGTTGAAAAATATGCAAATTAAATTTTCAAAAAAATTTTTTTAATAACGTGGTTTTTCTTTCTTAACAAATTCTTATTATTTTATGTAAACAAAATGTATTTTCAAAGGAAAGTAAGGGATACAAACATTGTTTTTTATTAAGACTTGGAAAAAACAATGAAATAGAATAATTATTTTTAAAGTCGACATTTCCTTCCTTAATTTTACAAATGGATATTATTGATTGAATCTTAGGAACTAACAATACATGAATATTAAAATATAATAAAAAAAAATTTGTCTTCATAAAATAATAGTCTCCATCCCATGAAAATAAATATTTTAATGTGTGTTGGACCTATTTGAATTTTACATAGCTTCATACATACGTATGCAATCCCCTGCCTCCATACAAACAAACACATATACACACACTTCGTTATACATAAGTTTAAATATTTACTGCAAATATTGTACAATAAGAAATAATTTTCTTTTCTTGAAGATTAGTATCGCATGATTTCATGTGTAACAACTAGTCAAAATAAAACTATTGAAAATATGGAATTCAGTTAACTGTATACTACACTGATAAGTAACTTTGAAGAAGTAAAAATGCAGTACAAATAAATTTGTACTTTATTGTATGGTTTAAAATCACCATATTTATCTGAAAAAAGCTAAATGTATTGTATATAATTTTTGAATTCTAAATAACTTTCTTCGTAAATTAATAATAATAAAATAAGATTTTTAAATATATTTTTCGTTTGCAAGTTCCATCTTTCTTTAAGTATTTAAACTGAAATAATCCTTTATTTCCCTTGTTAGATCGAATGTGTAATATTAAAATTTGATAAACTGTTTTGACACTAGAAAAAATATTATTTATAAGGAATTTTTATACAACAATATTGTATTTTTTTTAAATTTCATTATTAATTTTCTTAGGAATTTCAGTTTTTAAGGCAAGACAAGCATTTTATATTATGTAAAATAATAAAGAGGTATAAAGTGAACTTTCGTTAACCATAAAACATATGTAAAAAAAAAAAAAAAAAAAAAAAAAAAAAAAAAAATCTGATAAGTATAATAAGAAGCATGCTAATTTTAATATATGTGCATGTTTTACAGAATGCAGTGGAGTTAATAATTTTTTGATTAAGTGGTGTATAAGATGGAAAATACATCTGTAATAGACCAACAGTCTGAGATAAATGAGTGCGTAAAAGAAATTGTTATTAATTAAATTATATTCGAAATCGTATCAGTTCCCTGCAAATAGAAATAGTACTTTAGATACCACTGCGTACGTCGAGTACTACTTTTAATTAAGCACACGTAGGTTTGCAAGCGTGCGCTAAAATAGCACTGTAGCATAGAGTGTCAAAATTAGTATATTTCGATACAGGGGGCGTAAAAGCGATTTTTCCTCACACCGGGCCGAAAGTGCCTCATTCCTGCCCGGCTCCGAAACGGAAATATGGCATTTTCGGCCTCGATGTGAGGAAAAATAGTATACGCTCCACGGGAACAAAATTGGCCAGCCCACAGCTCGTGTTTGCCACCCTCGCCTTCGGCTCGGGTGTCAATTTACTGTCCAAGTTTTTTCCTCCCTAGGTGCGTAATATACTATTAAAAAATGGTCTTTATTTCTCTTAAACTTTCATAATACTACTGCCCCGTTCACTTATAGTAATTCTTTTTTATATATCCTATCGGTTTTACAAAAAATTCAAATCTCATTCATTATCATCCAAAAATTAATAAATCATCACTCATACCAAACCCAACATCTTTTTATTCCACAATCAGCACATTGTGAAACCGGCCTAACTCAGAGACCTCGAAGGCTCGCAACGCGGGTATACGTCATGCTCGCCACCGAGACAGCGCGAACGAAAATATGACGACGCTGCAGAAAAAAGGAGCTCCTTTCATTATTATTGCGTCTCCCGACAGGCGTACGGAGTCGGAACAAGGAGTCACGAGCCGCGAGGGTGGCGTATACGCGCGCAGGAGTTTGATTCATTCGCAAAGGGGAAAGTCCGCTCGACTGATGGGAGGAAAAAATTTCTGCACCAGGGGTGAGTTGCGCGCGTCGTCTTTTGTCAAATGGCGCGCGAGAGTTTTACCAAATTAACGTCGCGGGGGTCACTGCACTCGTGCTGCTGACGACTCGTCGCCGATGATTTTATTTCATTAGGATCATGCCTTTTTCGGGGAAGTATGTACTATGTGGAAGCGAGATTATGGGCGGTTCTGGTCAATCGGTGAATTGCTACTGTCATGCGGACTAATTGCCGGCCATTTTTCCTGAGTTATTTCGATGACAGTAATCAGTGGGCTGGGCAGTAGTGATTGTTATGGAGTTATGGTTTGTGTTATATTAGGAGATGAGCTCGCGTTTGTAATATTCGTAAGTGAAAGTACGAACCGTTGAGCCCCGCTTATTATATTTTTGTTAAATGTAGTGCATTGAATGTTATATATAAAATGTACGAAATTTAATCATAGACTGCGGTTATTGCGCATGAAAAAATAAATTGACGTAAATTGCCTCGATAAAGATTTTTCTTTCATATTTTAATAACAACAATTTTAAGCATTTATTTATTTATTTATAACTTTTATCTCGTCGATGATTTCGCGTTCAATTTCATTACGAATTTTCGGAATTATTTTGTGTAATATACCCGTTATCTTCTCAGAATAAAACGATGATTGTTTTTCACACTCCCAATTTATTCCGTTCTATTAAAATTTATTAAAAACACCCAAGGATTCAATTACAACCATAGCTAAAAATAAAATTGTACACATGATATTACTTTATATCAATCACATCATCAATAACATTCTTCGTCTAATACCCTCATAAACTCCCGAAAATTAGCTAGAATCTAATCTCATTTGGGAATGGCTTGACAGGCGCAACATCTCAATACCTCAACAACAACTACGTACGTCGACTCCGGGCACGTACTGGCATCTGCGGTTAAACAGACACCCGAAATCCGCTCGCTTCCTCTCCTTTCCGTTACCGCGCACACCCCATAATATAGATCAGCCGCGCGCAAATTTCGGCGACCCAAGGTCTCGTGTGTATACATATAACACGCATTTAGGTGGCGGGGAAAATGTTGAGTATAGAGCGGCGCGTTCACGGGTGATTGGGCCCTGTAATGCCCGGCAATATATTTTGACAACGGGGGTCGCTCGCTCGCTCGCGCCATATGGCCCAATATATATCGAGGCCGCGTCATCCCCTTCTTCCTATATACGTGTTTATACGTACAACGGAAGCTTCCGTATAGGTACGCGTGTATACAGCACCACCTTTGCGTCTATATACCGTGCACGAATTTTCCACCTTCCTCGCTCTTCGCTCATTACATTCTTCTCCCGACAGTTTTTTCTCTCGCGCTTTCTTCCGCCTTTATGCCTCGCCGTTACTCTTTCGCCCTGATGTGCACCGGTTGTCTTCCTCTCTCTCTCTCGCGTAGTACACGTCTTTTTTCCGCGTCCCCATATATACCGCTCGCGTTCCCCTTGTTGCGCGCTCTTTTTTTCATCTTTTTCTTCTTTCGTCGTTCATCCACCGATGATTCTTTTCTATGACGTCGCGCTCGCGCGTCCTCGGGCTCCGCTGCACGCGCGCGATAGATCGTTCGACTCTCTCTCTCTCTCGTTCCTTCCTCTTCTTCTCTCTTCGTTTCCTTCCCTCTCTGCGCCTCGTGTTTTTCTTTCTCTTCGCAGAGCAGCGGATGCGTGTATTTCATATATATATATATATTACGCGCGTGCCGGGTATTTCCTGTGTGCCCCGCGCGTTTTTGCATCGTTTGACATTCGGTTTTTTGCTCTATTCGTTTTCACGCTAGCTTTCGCCATTTGATTTTTACGTCGACGTGGATGCGGCGCGTCTCTCTTGCGAGAGCGTCGGATGGCAAACTAATTAAGCAATACGGTTTTAATTAGCGTAGTTTCCTTTTCAAAATAATATAATAAAAGACAAATCAATCCCAAAAAATTGCAGTATAGGAGACTTTATACGAGAGCTAATGACGCGAAAAATCCTGCACTTAGCTTTGATTACATCTTATTATTACTTTGTTTGCATGCATCGGAGATAGTTGGAAGGGTGATTACTCACGTCATTACCGCTCGTTGCGGAGAGAGAGAAAACTTCCAGGAGAGAGCTAACAACGCGCTTTCCGTGATTCATCTTCCATCGTGCAAGAGAGAACCACGCGCGTATAGACGCGCGGGCAATAAATAAAGCGCATTACATAAATCTAATGATAGAAAGGCCGAAATCAAGAAAATCAAATAGAGAGGCGCGCGTGATTTCAATGCGAAATTGCGATAAATTGTTTCTGCACTGCCAGAGGAATCGATCACTACGTGGGTTGCTGCTGCATACGTCTCTCGGCGGTGTACGGCGGCCTCCCTCATAAATTTGACGGATAAAGAACAAACATTGACGTGAGGCAGAAGGAACGAACGGAACGCGGAGAGGAGTATAGGGAGCGAAACAAATACTGACAGTAGGTGCATGCGAGAGAGAGCTCGTCTGTGGTGCTCGTGCTCAATGATTATAGCGGGAGAAAGTATATTCGGCAGGAATAAGACAAACATCGGAAATACTTTTTATTAGATTACGAGAATAAAATAAAATTATCCGTAGAATAAGCGTTGTGGGTTTTATTCACAGATTTTTTAACATAATTAACTGATTATTATCCGAAAAAATAATCCTCTTCTGTAGAGTAGTGTAGACAACATTGATATTTTTCGACACCGTTGAAATATAAGTAACAGCGTCGTAAATTTTATTAATGTTACACTCTTCATCAATTACACTGATTGGATATTGAACGCTCCCCTTTTTATATATATACGTATATACACACCCTATCAATACAGGATCGATTCTCAGTTTCCAAGTTATAATACATATATCCATAACTGTAACGAGCCACTCTCTGCGAGGAAAAATATCGCTCGTAATAAAGTGCACGCGCACAGATATAACACACGACGCAGCATCCTTCCGTCTGTAACCGTGGAAAACAAAGGGCGCACGCAGACTCTTCGCATATAATAGACGAAAGCGAGAGTCTCGCGCGCGTTCATCGACCGGGAAAATATCGGCGTATATATACACTCACACACACACGAAGTAGCGTCTCGAAAGATGCAATCTGAGGGAATTGCGGGTAAGCACGTTTCTCTCGGTACGCGCGGGCGGGCGTTCGTCCCGGAGCGCGCGATCAATCAGCTCGGCAATAAAAGACCCTCGTGCCGCAGCGTTTACCACACGAAAGAAAGAGAGAGAGAGCTACCGTATCGAATCTAATCCGAGGCATTTACGGAAGTGCGTATAGTTGACTCACCCAAGTATAACTCGCAATATAAACGTGTATGTGATTCATTAGAGCCCATAGTATTATGTATGCGACGTCAAAGGCGTGCGCGTGAGTCCCTCGCGATTTTTCGCGTACGATTTTCGGGACGCAAAGGGAATTTTATAGAGGTAGGAGACACGCCCTTCTTCGCAGCGATACATAAGGCAAATCGGTTCACCGCGAGTGACGCGAGCTAGCGCGTCGACGTTCAAGGCACGCTTTTGATGTCGCCACCCCAGGTGCGCCCTCGTATAGCCGCGAGCTCTTTTTTGGATTATGCAGCGCGGCGCCCAATGATGGGCAGATATGTGTGTATACGTGCGAGATGGCTTTTCGTGATTCTTTTTTTTTTTATTTATATTTTTTATTTTATTTTTACCGAGAACATGATAATGTGATGTCATTGTAGAACAATATTGTAAAATTATTATTTTTATTTCTGTATTCCTAAACAGAATTATGGTAAATATATATAAGAGTGATATATGTAGTAATTTCTACTATAAAATGAGCGTTTGAAGATTATGTTATTCTATAAGAAAAAAAAAACATATTTTTTATGCTCGACGTAGAAATTACAAAGAACGTTTTTTGCGCTATAACCACAACACGCATAGTTTTAAGGAATTCAGTTCATAATTTATAGACCGCTGCGTGTACTTAATTGCTTGTGAAAAATTTATCGAATTTTTTTCATATTTTGAAAAATTAATTCATCAACCCATGCTCACGCACAAAACAAAATGAAATTACATTTTCATAAAAATAACTTCGACATATCAAGCTTTATAATACTCGTAAACCACATTTTTCCGGCAAATTGAAATTTATTTATTAAAAAAAACTATACGACGGTAAAAAATAATACGAAATTTTACAATGTTTTAAAAAAAGCGCAGACCTTCGCTCGCGAAACCATAAACGCACGATATTCGGCAGCATAAGGGCTGCCAACCCGCGAGTGAAGGAAACCCTCCATTCCTTATTCAAAGTCAGGGTACGCGTGGCTCTTGCTTCCGGCATTAATTTTTCCTTGCGTGCTGCCTCGCACAAGAGATATATCCTCCCGCGGCGGCGGAAAAACCTAACCGCGTGCTTGCCGCGGAAAAGATAGCGCGCGGATAAATTCGCGAAGACGGATGCTCGCGCGAGTTTTTCCCCTATATACCCTGGAATTCCGCACTTTTTCAGGGCCGAGCGATACATCAAACCGTTGTCATAAAGCGCTGACTGCGCGGGGTATGAGAGAGAGGGGAAGGCTTTCGGAAAAACAATAAAATTTATCCGCGTTTATCTCGATGAGAAATTCGTGTCCGGCGCGTCAACGGGGCTCTCCCCTCGCGCTTTTCCACCCCAAGAGCCATTGAAAGGTTTTCCCCGTTTGCGCGGGGGCGCGAGAAAGAAACGTGTATCACGGTATGGCGAAGTGCCGGCGCAGCGGGGAAGGGAGAAAAGATTGCCGTAGTTTTGGTTATTGGCGTGTAGTCGGTTATCGCGGCCGAGGGCTTCGATTGAAATATTGAAAGTTTTATCGAAAGTTTTTCTGTTCTGTAGGGAGGGAATGCATCAAGAAAAGTCTAATGGATTTCTTCCATCTCAAGTATCGTGGAAAACATTAACTGCGAAAAATGACTTATAAGCTGTACAGTATCTGAACTTTCGCTTGTTTTAAAGCATGATGAAAATAAATTAAACAATAATATTATGTTATTATTAAACTGAAGTATTATACTTTAATTAGTATAGCAAAATCTGCTACAGTCGTGAATTGTCATTCTGCGATAATTCAGCATATACAAATGTAACATCAACTCAATGTAGTATAACAAATTGTATATATTAATAACTTCTATTAACTATATTCCTTTGTTATAAAAAAAATTTCATCAGTGTTTTAATATTTTACTCGATAATAAATATTCGTAAAATCGTGTTTTCATAAAACAATAATTCCACGAGAATTTATCAATTCGACTAGTACCGCGCAGTTTCTATTTTATTTTAACTGCGCACTCGGACGTTTAATTAAATTACCAACAATAATGGCAAATGAAATTTTAACGGTGTATATAGGGGCGTATATATATTCTTCCCTCCCGGTGATAAAATACAATTTCGGCGTGTGTAACATACACCGGACCGATGAAATCTAGCACAAACGTATATAACATGCGTATATGTGTGTCGCCCACCGGGTGTACGTAAGGTGCGGGCGGGAGAGAGAGAGGACTGTATGATAAAACGAGAAGTTTCGGGTCCGTCGAACATTTTTTTTTCCTCCCCCCGTGTGCGCTTTTTATTGCTAACGTCAAAAGGGGATCACGTGTTGCGCGGCTATACGCGCGTGGTGCGGATTCTTCTTAATCGTAAAAATACACGTTTTTTTATTGCCCACGCGGCGATGGTGCGAAAGTGTACCATTAGGATTTTATTGGCGCCTTTTAGGGAGGAAAAAGTTTATGTCAGAAAATGTGTCATCGGGAGCTCGCTCGTTTGTTATATATGTAGGTATAAGGGTTTGAGTATATATTTCTAACGTCATTAAAAGTAGAGTTTTGCGATATATGTGAACCCATATAATGTTTTTATATATATGTTCTTTAATATTAGATGTAATTTGACTAATGCTCAATCAATATCTACATTATAGATATCATAATAGAGTGGCTTATTGTATTAATGAATAACGTATGTCATCAATTAAGAATATTAACCGTTTTTATTATCATTACTTAATAAGACTAATATAATTCACATAATTTGTACTTACTGTTATAGTACCAAATTAATTAAACATTTTACTATCGCTCATATTAAGCAAATTAGGATTGATATTGAATCATATAACTTTCAAGTAAATTGCAAATTGTTTATTAATAAATAAGTGACATTAGGCATACTCGAGCATTTATATTAATGCTTCCATTCCAGAACCCGTTGTACCTGCAAAACGGAAGAGGACGCGATATATCTCCTTCTTCTCCTTCGCGTACACAGCAGACTTTTTAAGATCTAATGGAGAGATTGACATATATTAATTGCATCAACTTAGTTTTCCGTAATTAATCGATCCACATATCTACCGTTTGTTTAGCAATCGTCATCGGCATCGAGTCTTAAAACTTCCCGTACCGTAATCTCACACACATACACATAGTTTCCTTGCTGGCAAACGACATCGATTCAAGGGAGCATCGGACGATGTGACTAAACGGGGCCATCGTGGAAAAATAGTATCTGGAAACGATTCGGGACGATCAGTCATCGCGAAGGAGGCGCTAAGCCGATTTGTGGACGACGACGACGATGGAAATACTTGCGGGAATAAACACATTTAATATTCATGAAGAGAGAAAGAGCGAGAGGCAAGGCTGCGCGCTTCCCTTTTATTTTCCTCTCGCGCGCGGTTATATATTAAGCTCCGCAAGTGCGTCAGCCTCGATTTAACGCTCGATTCGTTCGCGAGACGCGCGCGTTCTTTTCGTGGATCGAATTTTTCATATTTCAGCTGCAGATTGTGAGATCGTCAAGTTGGCTGAACGTTGGTGGGAAAAAATGGTGTGGGGAATGTTTCATATTTAAGGTCTTTATCGCTTTCATATTGCGTACATTTTGTATGTATATGAAATGTAATTCTTTATTTAAGTAAAAACAAAATGTATACCAATTTTCGAATTGATTTTGTTCCAGTATAGTAGCTTTAAAGATTAAACAAAAGCGGCTTTTTGTTTTATAAACTAACTAATCTGAATATCAAATGATTTTGAAACTTGTATTTATCTTACCAAACTCATCTAGAAGTCAAACATTATACTTACTCATTTTCCATTAACATTTTTGAAAAGATGTTAATAAGTGTACACAAAACTTTCACGTTCCACTCTTTGCATAAAATTTATAGAAAACTATAAAACGTACCTTAAAATTAAATTTCTGCACTGTGTGCAACGTAGGAAACGACGATTACATGACCTACATAAACATATTTCAACTCTGAAATTCAGCAAGATATTAACGTTGCTGTAACATGAGCAAACCCAGAATTGTGTGTAATTTTGATTGATATTCAGACTCAGGCGCATTTCGAAATTATCAATTAACTCGTACATATATAGGTATATATACGTTCTAAATCTTTTCTCGTTCATTGAACTGTGAAATACATCAAACCAGCTAGCTTTACCATTTATAATACAAATTACCTCGCGCGGGAGCTTTGATTCATAGCCGATATCTGTTTGGTCACACGTTTAGCGTAATTGCCGTGTAGCGAGAAGTTCACGCGCCCATAACCCTCCCGCGCGCATTACGTAAAACCACACACATACACACGCCGCCTCTTAAAGAAAAGCAAACCTATGTCCGCCCGACTTATAATCCCTCTTTCGGAGCCCGCGCGCGTGCGCATTATATACATCAGTTGCGTCAAATTCCTCAAAACGGCTTTTATATACACGAAAGCGGTGCTCACCCGAGCGCGCGCTGGATATAGGAACCTAATAGGCGGTATTTATGAGACCGTAAGTCCCCGGGCATTAAACGATATCTGTCCGGCGCGTATATATATAACGCGTATAACGTCGAATTAGGTATTCCTCCGCGCTCAGACTCTCTCTTCGAGGGAGGGATTAATCCGACCTCCGCCGCGCCGCTATATGGAACCGGCGGAGGGTCAGATCTCGTGTGTGTGCCACGGGGATACGCGCGTATGTGTGTTTTCATACGGAGGAACGGAGAGAGAACAATTTAGTCCAGGGGATATCGAGCGCGAGGATGTACAATTGACATAAATCCATTAATTTTAATATCGGATTTCCATTCGACCTATTAATTTTCGCTACTTCGCCGCGATTTAGCGGAATATAGTCCGAGTGTCAACGTATGAGAGTATAGTGTGCTATATGGACTCTCGTTGTAATTGATATACGTCTCGTGAATTACTGATGAATGTTGGATATATACATATAGGTTTTGTATAAAGGGTTGCTTAAAAAGGGGCTTTTGTTAATAATATAATCGTCAAGTTGGTATAATTTCTGGTCAATGAAAAGGTATACATTGTAATGCGATTAAATTATGTATCTCAATCGAGTTGTAATTGTGTTACCCTTGATTGATTCGATTTTATAGTAGTTAACTATAAGTATAATATAATATTTAATGTCTGATCATGAAACTACAGAAGACATTTTTTTTATATCCTTTCATAAATTTACTCATTTTCAAATCCACAATAACAGATTGAAAAATAAAGATTTTACATCTTTAGTAATAAATTATCGTAACAGCTATAAATAATTTGAAAACTAAATTAAATCAGTTTTATAGCACTGCGGATTGAGGTATAAATGACAATGTTCTGTATCAAATTAACTTAGTTTCGAAACTGCAATGCCACGGCTCTGATTTCCATGATTTTATATAGCGAATGAAATAGTTTTATTCATATGGAATCTCTGTGGAAATGCTATTCTTTTGTTTGAATACGTTATTCAGGAATAGCGTAGGCTCTGCGCTGTTAACAGAATGCCAATTAAAAATTTATTTTACTGTATGTAACTTTCAGTATCAACTATATATACCTTATATTATAACTCAATGTTTAATACTGCGATTCAGAAAATATCCTGATTGACGTTTAAACCGTAAAATTATCAAAATTACAAGTTCGTTATCCGTATAACATTAAAATCAATCGGGAGCCCAAGACAAAACCGAACAAGTGTAAACGAACTACAAAAAAAAATTTGACTAAAGCTAGGGAATAACGAGGATCGGTCCCAGCTTAATTCCGTAATTAGGTCGTAAAAGTGCACCAACCGATTTTTTTTCCACTCTCTTTCCTCCACCCACACAGTACGGTCGCACTCCTTTTTTTTCTCACGAAAGAACTTGGGAATGACGTTAACACGGGCCACCGCCGGCGGACGACTCTCCGCTCGCTCCGTATGATTTATGGTCCTCAGCCCCGTAGTTAACCGCTGCGCGCGAGCGCGTGCTCGGAAAAACTGCATGTATATTCGGAAAGAGAGCGAGAGAGGGAGGGAAGGATAAAAAATCGTACAGTCGGCGCGTGAAAAATAGTCATTAGCGCCAGAGAAGCAGCAGCAGCAGCAGCGAAAAGACCCTTAAAACTTTTTCCCGCCGACGCCGACAAGTTGGCGGAAAACGCCGGGTCAGCTGTGCGCCGCCCGAGCAAGTGTTTCTCGTTAGGAGGGCACACATAATCGTATATATATACGTGCGGAGGGTGAGCGAGCGAGCGAGCGCCAAAATCAATGGGGAGAATAGGTCACGCGTTTATCGACGCCGCGCTCTCGCTTTTCTCTCTCTCTCGGCTTTTTGAAGCGAGGCGTGCAAGGTTTTCTCGCGCGATTTTGTGCGGCGGCGGCTGTGTGGTTAATTGAGCGCTTTTGTGCGGATGTTTCTTTAGGTTTGAAAAGATCAAAGGAGGGGCTACCTATTGCCGAATTTTACACTTGTGCGAGCGCGCGGCCCTGCGTATAATTAATGGGGAATAAATTTCGCTGAACGCGCGCGGGCGGTTAAATGATAGACGCGAGCGTGTGTTGTTATACCTGCGCGCGTTTTGGGATTATATCCCGTTATTTGCCGATTATTTTTGTTTTGTCTGTATTAACTTTTAATGCGAAGTTCTATTATTTTCGTTAATATATTGACGGGAAACCAATTAACGAATACCATATTTTCCGAGATAATTAATACGGAAAAAACTTTTTAATTTATTCGATATAATAATCTATAATTTACGACTCAATAATGAATTATATATACGATTTGTATTTAGATTTATAATTTACGTTTGCGTTATTAAATTTTCGAAATGCCTGTTGTGTAGAGATAAATTTGAAAGCCAAACAAATGAGGAGGCATGAATAGGAATTTTCGACTTTTCGCTGAAAAGCTTTATGCTGCATTTTGAGATAGTCCTTTCTTACGGTCTTAACAAAAGGACAATAGACAATACAATAGAGCAAGGAATAGACTCTCGTTGCAGACTTCTATACTGCCGCGGAGAAGATCAAAGAAAAATTTTCTCGCTCGGTAATTAAAAGTTGTGATTTAGTTAAATAGCGAACAAATGAGCTTCAACACATTAATTAAATAGCTATAGAAAGATAAAATAAAGTAACGTAATGGTTTTACTTGATTATTATATAATTTATCACACTATCAGCAGTATAAAGGCCGAACAATTTTTGATTTACAAAAAATACAATTATTTTCGTTACTGTAATTATGAGCTATACTTGATGTAAACAAAAAGAGAACTTTTAATTGACTTACAAATGAAAATATCGCAGTATAAACATATATTTTGTAACCAACATCGATATATCACATTTTACCTAACCATAAAAATCGTCATCCATGCAGATGAATTATAAACTATAACGCTGCCATGATTATTTATCGTACATTTTAGTATCTAATGAATTTAACAGTAAGTTTTTCGGTTTCCAACTGCTGTCACATCTGAATCGCAACGCAACGTTATAACAACGCACGAGATGTAAAATATTTATCGATTCCCTACATATCCACAGCGCTGTTATTCAAAGTACATAACACAAACTCCATTCCTACACCAGCACTTAAACTCTTCGCATAACTACATATAATCTACTTTCGAAAATGATGTGCGTATTAATGGACCATCAAATCTCCGTCCACCGCTTGCACCAGATCCTGAAAAAAAAGTTGATACGCACCCTATACCAAACCCCATCTTTAAAGTAGTTTTCTCGTGGTCGTTTTACACACCACTCAGACCGCGACTCGCCATCGTGTAAACTTCGCGGGGGCGCACTAAAAAGGCCCGCGTGTGCGTATACATATTTATGAAAAAATTATCGATCAGCCACAGAGAGGAGCGAGCGATCGTTCTCCCCATATCTGCATCGGGACAGAAGTCGAAAGAAAAGGGAGAAACGCACACGCCACGCGACACGTATTTTTTTTACGGCTGTAATAAAACAGCGCACGCGTGTATAATATATATATATTTTTCGTACGGTTCTTTGTCGTCGTCGTCGCCTCTCTCTCTCTCTCTCGCACTCACTCGCCGCATATTTCACGAAACTTTACAATGACTAGTGCGCGAAAGTCCCGATTTAATGGGGTTTTATATGCTCGGCTGGAAATGTGATTTGGGGTGCGCCCAGCCGGCGGGAGCTCGACGGGGTGGGTATATATAGGTGTAGGTATACGTATATATACACCATCGTCGCCCGCCCAGTCACGAATCGACGCGCGATATTACGAAACCGGCGGAGAATTGTCCCGCTGGTGTAAGTACGCACGGTTGTTCTGTAGGCTAACGTACGATTCGGGAAGAAAGGAGTGTGTTTACCGTTGAGCTAATATGTGAGCAAAGTGTGAAATTAAAAGATACACATATAATCTCTGGATTACTTTAAAAAATGGTTTCGTTTTCGTTCCAAGTTGAATTTAGAAAGCTTTTATTTATATATTACGAGTGAATGAAAAGTAAATCTAGATTTATTAAGTTAATTTTATGACTGAGAATATAAAAGTGAATAGAATCAATAATCTCGTAATAAATCAAATAAATCAAAATTAAAATCTCATAATACAAACAAACAATATTTTTAATTTTAGATACAAAATGAAGTGATAAAAATGTTACAGTTACAACATAGAAAATATACACGTATTTTATAAATTATAGGTCAAATCCATAATTATTATAATTTTTGTAACCAGGCATAACTTTTTAGATTTAATAGTTTTGATTATTTTAAAATCAAGTCAATGTGGGTTAAGTAAATCGTTGAGATATTTTTTTACATATGCAGATAAGTTTCATTTGCGTCAGAGATTCTATGATAAATGATGGATTAAAGGCTATAATTTATGCTCTCTCATATCTTAAGATTTGAATAAATTTGCCGATTGATTTCTGATTTATTATTACAACATAAAACAAAAGTTTGAAAAAAAAACCATCACCTATACCACTTCGAATGAATTCGTCGCGTATCGACGAAAACAGAAAAAAAATCTTTCACAGCGACTCCCCAAAATTAGTCAACAATTAGGGATTTAAACGAAACCCGTTCCAATCCGTTGACGCATTATGCAAATCACCGAGCGACCCCCCGGGCCAGTTTCACCGCGTTAAAGCGTAAAACGGGGGCATCTGGGTGTATACCGATATACATATACTCCCGCAGCCGGCGCACACAATGTGTAAGTGGCAAGGAGTAGGCGAGAAAAATGATATAGCCTCCTTTCGCCTATGAACTAATACCGGCATTAGAGGCCACGTGAATGTTTCATTAGACATGCCGCATCAACGGCTCTCTCTCTCAACTTTTTTATATCATTGCGAGGGATTTGGCACCGTTTCTTTTTACCCCCACGAGCGCACGGCACGTGGCCCCAGTGTATACGGCGATTCTGAATCGTGTTAAATTACGGTTTTATGTGCGAGCGCAAGTTACGGGCGGATTTAGTCCCACACGTACACATACACATACGCACGTGTGTGGTACACACAGGCGATTGGGAAAAATCGTTACTTTGGTATAGGATTCTTTGTACGAGAGCGGTGTGAGATTTTTTTTTTTTTTAATCGAGCCCGATTGGGCATAAAGGAGTGTAATGTGCGCTGTCGATGGGAATTACTGTGATTCTCACGATTTTTTTATTCCTGCTGTGATATACTTATACGTAATTGTAAAAGTATTATATAGTTTCAAATATTTCCACTAGCGTAAATTAAACTGTTCATTTTATTCTCAAATATAATTCGAGCATCAAAATTTCAAAAGTACCCAAAACAAGCGATAAAACATATATAACATCCAAGCAAGTTAATTAAACTTTCAAACACGACGAAATCTTTAACAGAACAAAGGAGCAACGCCTGCTTACTCAGCATCGAAATAACAAATCGCCCTACATAGCCGCGTCAAATCAAGAGCCAGTGTACGGAGATCCAATAAAACTAAGGACTTCCTTCATTAATTATCCTAGCCCCCGAAAACTCCAATAACTTTTTGCCGTGCCTCCGGAGATGCTTACACCGTCACCGCAAAGGAAGGGAGAGAGACAGGCCGACGAAACATCCCCTCGTCTCTCGTCTCATATCGAGCCCGTGCCGTCCTGTCAAACGTTCATGTTTACTAATGCCGTCGGGGGATGGGGCGGGAAAACCGAGAGAGAAATTCAGACACCACACAACTATCTTGCGGATAACAACCAAACAATTGGGAAGAAACTTTTCGGAATATAACGAAGCGCCGCTGCCCTATTCGTTCCGCTTCCTCCCTCGTCGATATACACGTATTATAGTGAGAGAACCTCGAAATTCTTCTTTTTTTTTTACCCTCCGGAAAAATCGCGTATATACACGCGCGTAACGAACCGAGCTATCGTACGTGTGTATACCGAAAAATACGCCGGAAGTTTTTCGACCCCGAAAAAAAAAAAATCCGGTGAGTTTCGCTCGGCGCATATAAAAGCGCCGCGCGCGGGTGAGTGACAGAGTGAGTTCCGTCAATGCGAAAAACTGTTACTGTAGGATAGGCAAAAAAAGGCGCGTATATAAAACGGAAAAAGGGGACTCGCGCGTTTCCCTCCTGTATTAGCGGAGCGACAGGAATAAGGCGGGCCCGATTTATCTATTATTCGCGGCGGCCGCGTAAAACTGCGAGGTATAGAGGAGTATCGATGTGTGTGTGTTGGTATGTGTGTGGGTGTGTGCGAGTATGGGAATGACGAATGGGCGACACGTCTTTTCTTTTACGTCTACGATGGAGGGTCGAGGAGGACAGTTCACGGTCGCCTCGCGCGCGGCGAAAAGACGCTGACTTATATGCTCGCACGCGCGCGCAGAGTCGGATAAGAGATGTTGCTTTATGCGCCGCGCTTTCGCGGTAAATGAAGATTAAGCTTTTTGTTGAAATGTAATGGTTTGGACTGTATTTGTTAAGCATGAAAAATATTTTTAATAATGCAGTGTTGTACAGTATTTTGGTAAAGTATCTTATTTGATATAGTTATGAAAATGAAAAATGTGTGTCAGTACTTTATTCGTCAAAATTTAGGAAAAATAAAAATTTTTCTATCCGTTGTAGCTTATATTTCTCTGAAAGCGTTTTGAAAAATGCAATGGGTAGAACAAAAAATTGCACCTTTGTACAAATAGTTTTCTATTATTTGTAAAATAAATTCTGCAAAAAAGCTGCAGGCATACTATTCGTTATAAATTTTAGAGAATTTCTTTCACTCGATATAGTTACTATTCTAAATATTCTCACGGCAGAATAATTATTAAAGTTTTTGCTACATTTTTGTGAAATGTATTTAGTAGAAAATTTATTTAAAATTAAGAATATTTATACGTAATAGATCTATGTGAAGCTATACAAGTAACAATAAGTTTATATGGACTAACAAATATATATATTGCAGCATTAAAAAAAGATTGATCGCAATTTTTATTAGATTATAGTGATATTACAAGTGAGCTATCGTAATTTTTGGACTAAAACTATTCTCTACCTATTATTTTAGTTGAACTTCTTGTTTCTTCTTATTCTGCATATCTCTATGAATATTGATCTGTAACAATGTCTACATTATATATTTTTTACTAAATCTCTGTGAATAATCCACTCCTACTTATTATTCTACTAGCACACATTATATTTGCATTCCACATTGCCATTTCAATGTATTTTTCATGTTACAAAATTTTATGGGATGAAAAATGTAATGCTTCATAATAAAAAATATTATTTGAATTTTCTAAAGTGCTGTAGCAATGTTATGTTTTAATAATTTTACATTTGGTAGTATTAACGTGATACATATAAATATAGCTTTAGTGAGAATTTACGCACGATTTTGTCGAAATATACAACTATTTTGTATTTTTGAATTTAAAAAATTCCAAGTTATTACTTAAAACATAAATTTTAAAATTATATTCTATAGCTGTAGTGAGCTACATAAAAACAGCAAAATGTAGAACTGCAACTGATAACTAAATCTTTTAATCCTTTCTTTTAAAACGACTTCTTTTAACATACAAAAAGGCTTCAAACTCTTTCTCTTAATAACGAAATATTGAAGTTTTAATATGAAATAAATTCTCTGCTGATGTTTGTAAATAAACGACGAGTATCGACGAGCAAAAAGCCGTATATATAATACGTCGGCAAGGTATGATACAGAAGCAGAAAAGCAGTAAACGGAGACGGGGGCTGACTCAGCTCTCGTAATGGATTTGCTGGGGACGATAGGAAAATTTCAATTACCCGCTCGGGAACGCAATATCGAGACAACATAAATATCGCTTTGACAGACCGGTAAATACGGATTTCAGATTGTAAAAACAAAAATGTCAGCCGGTGACTGCTTATATGCGACCTCTTATAAAAGTAAATGCCGTAGAAACGGGATCGCAAGAATTTTATTAGGAAAATCTACTTATCCTAATTTAGGCTACTTCTCAATTTTTTTTTCTTTCTGAACTTTTTCAATTTATATGTAAATTTTAAAAAGATCCTGGAAACATTAGAAAAAATTGTAAAAAATCTGAAAAAACAAATTTATTATTACTTTTGCATAAAATAAAACAAAATGTGTGAGAATACTTTTATGTAGAAGAACTCATTTTAAATCAAATTTCATCAAATAACATCTTACTATCTTCTATAACAAATGACTCTTATTTCGTGTAGGTAATTTATAGCATAGAAACTGATATTTGAAAAGGTAATGGGGATTACAATAGTTTCGTGGGAACTGAGCTACTTAGAAACTTCAGTAAATCTATCCTATTATTTACGATATAATATAGTGCGTTGTGGCATTGTCAGTGTTATTTGAAAAAGAATTACGATAAGTACATTTATTGTCTCTTATATGAATTATTTCTATTGTTCAATAGTAACTTTTTCTATCACACGAATATTTGATCAAAAACTTGATGAAAAAAGGCTTTACCGAAATTTATTGAATAATACTGAAAATAACTAATAATTTTGTTCTATTTTTACTTACATAATTTCAAATTAAATTTCAGTAATATTATGAATAACTTTTTATATAAAAGTTATCATTAAACGCTGTAATGATCTTACAGTTATTTTTGTATTATTTATTGCAAAAAAAACCTCTTAATAAACAAGACAACCAGAACGCCAGCATTTATTGTATTCAGTAAAGACATATTCTCACAGAAATCTGCATCCCATCGTCTCATAAAAAGTCTCATAAACCGGGCAGACATCTTCCTCATCCGAGAAATGCCACTCGCGCCTATATAAGACCCATCTTTCGCCTACTTCCGCGCACCGCCACCGACAGTGAATAAATCAAATCAACTCCATAAAATCCGAAACACACTCTCGCACTCGGGCGAACTGCTCTTACATGTCACTTGGAGCCCGCACTCGTTTTCTAACGTGCGTGTGTGTATCCCGCATCTTTCGTCGCACGTGTCAAGGCTCTTCGGTCCATACCAACAAAAATCTCCGTCCGCTCTCGTCTACAGACAAGGACCGCTCCGCGAAATCGATGTATAATTAAGAGGTCCATTAGACCGAGAGCAAAACGCGGGCCCTTTAACAAGGTAAGTACGCCCGAAAAAAGCAGCGCACACTGCATATACACACGCGCGTCGCGCGCAGCACGCGTCTCGTTCTCTCGAGAGAGGATAGAAAGAGAAAAAGAGCGAGCGTTTATAGGAGCTTCGAGGCGCTTATAGGCGAAGGTTCGAGTGGTACTCGAGCGTTTCACTGCACTACTTTTCGCGAGTTGTCCGCTGCGCGAATTTGAGATCGCACACGTGTTGGGAGAGCTCGTGCTGGGCCGGAACAGGAAGGAGGGGAGCTCTCTCTCTCTTTCTCTCGATGAGAGCGAAACTTTAGATGCTCCGATTGTTCGTTATATGTAGTGGACAGGGATGTTACAAGGTCCTGAACTTGAAAGATCGTGAAATTTTAATGAAGCTTTGATCCCTTTTCTAGAACGAATGTGTGCGGGAATAAAATGGTGAAAATAAAAATGATGTTTCTTCTTGGAGATATAATTCATATTTTAAAATGATGGGCAAAAGAATAAAGTTTCTGCATAAAAGTTGGAATTGTGTTCTAAATGAAATTTTGAAATATATATATTTTGGTTCATTTAAAGTTTCCTGGAACGAGATAAAATGTATAAGGCAAAAATTAAAAGATAAATTCGGGGATTTAGAAATGCAAATTAAATATTTCTCGAAAGCATGAAGTCATAAAAATGTCAGATTTAATCTAGACCATTTTAAAAGTTACGGGACTATAAAACGGTAATCTCACGATTTTGACATGTATATTTATTCACGAAAACAGAACTATTATTTAAATAACCAATTCGTAGAACTAGTGTAAACAGAAATATTCATAATCGACAAAATTATTGCTTGAATTTCTGAAATGAATAAGAAATGTTAGTTAAGAAGTGTGTATAGAAGATTAAATATTTTTGTCTCGGCGAAAAATTAAACTGGTATAGATTTTTTTAGACAATTAACGCAGTAACAAGTAGGTCCAAGGAGAAGCATTAGTCGGTTACGGATAGGAGCATAAGAGTAATCATTGTTTTAATTATCGACACTAGAATTTAGAAAATGTAAACTGTTTTATATCGTGTTTAACGAAGATAGCGCTTCATCAATGAATTTAATTTCAATATGGGATGAAGTACAATTTAATAAATGTTTTCGAAAATAGTTCCATATTATGTATTATATGTAAGGATTAAAACAGCTTGATCCATGTTCATGCTACGTGATATCGTTTTATGAGAGGAAAATTAATTTTAAATATCTTAATATATATTAAGATAGTGCATTACAATTAATTTTCCTCTCGTAAAACTCTATTAAGGTAACATGAAAATGGATCAAGCTATTTCAATCATTGCCGTACGTATTTTAACGTCTTCAATGAAATATTCAATTTTAGCATAACTTATCGAAGTAAATCTGAAATATAAATTCTTAACAGCAACCATGAAGTAGGTCAGATTTCATTATTAGCATTGCAATTCAAGAATACTAAATATAGACAGTCGTGATAATTGTTCATTAGAAAAAAGGGAAGACGAAACCGAAAATGCCATAGAGATTGGAAGTTAAGTAACGCGTACTATGCGCGTGTTGCGCATCCCCATGTCCATGCGCCCGGTTCGAACGTGTCTCCGCGCGCGAATTATTCATCCCCCCGCGTACACACGTACACACATATATGTATATATACATATATACGTGTGCGGTGGGCCCGCAGCTTCCCCCCGGAACGGGGCTATCGATTTTCCAACGCAGCATCCGGCACTTGTCCCTCTCCCTCTCTCTTTCTGCTGTGCGCGCGTGAATGTGTTCCGTTCGACGCTGCTTTTTCGACGAGCCTCGGATTTTTACAAAAGTCGTCATTGTTATATTGCAATAGATTGTTGTAACAAAATAGTTAAAATTATTCTAGAAAAAAGAACAAATTTTTTCCTTAGTTTTAATGTGAAACTTGTTAGGTATACTGTATAAAAACACGTTATGAACGTTGGTACGATATTTAAGTACTTAAAATTTATAGACATATCGTTAATGATTTTGCATTGATAAGTATTTCATTGTTCAACAAATTGTTCCTTATTATACCAATTTTATGTCTTAATTTGTTTTCAGAAAGACTTATTTTCAAAGATTATTTTCAAAACTTCACAGAATGAATTGTGGATATTACAAAACCTATAATGAAATTATAAGTTATGAAAGAAATGTCTTTTCTTCCTATAAGAGGATCTCATTAATAATATGCTTAAATTCAGCCTTTGACATAATATCATAATATAATGCACAAATGAAATTCAGAATTCTTCGATTTAATCATTTAGTTTCAATTTAGGTCAAACTAATAAGTTAGCCTAATCTAGAGCTATAAATTGAAATTCCAATTATTGAACCGAAGTTGTGGAAAATTTACGATAAAACGGAAACATTGTAACTAAATTCGGTGTAAAGAGTCGATAGCTGTTATTATTAGCGCCAAATTCTATATTTAATAGATCAAATTTATTAAAGCGTTGGGACAATCAAAATTATGAACATTAAAAGAGACTTGTATTCACAAAAAGGGTAAAACACTATATAAACTTATTTTTTCACAACAAGAACCACATAAAAATAAAAGATCACCACAAAAACCTTTTTCCCCCAATATAAATCGTCAATACAAAATCCCCGTACGCTCCCCATCAGTCGAGCACAAAAGTGTGAAACAGCCCTAATCCACCGCTCCTTTTTCCACGTCTCTGTGCGAATTTCCACTACGGGCGCCCATAGAAAATGAAAGCTCGGATCCTCGACGCGACAACGCGTCCACTATATATATACGCACGAGGATTTTTGGTTTCCGGTCTCCCCCCCATCCCCCGGTTACGTCGCGTGCGCGCGGCGCCAAAGTTCCGAACTTGTTCGATTGCCACGGTCGCATGGGCGCGTATATAGGTATACACCCTCAACTGGACGCGTCGACGAAAAAAGGAGAGCGAGAGAGAGAGAGGGAAAAACGACCCATCGAGATTTAATCTCTTTAATTAAACGACCAGCCGGGAAATTCAACCCAAAAGAGAGAGAAAACGTTTTGCCGCGTTTGTTATATATGTATACATATATAGAGAGAGAGGGAGAGCCTTTTTCGGGAATTCGCGAGCTTGCTGTTTTTAGGCTGTTTGCAGCGCTGGTCGTTGAAGCGATAGTTTATTGGTTGCGCAGTGGAACGTTTAGCGTTGTTAGTTTTCAGAATCATTTTTGAAGATGTTGATCGAGCTTATGTGGCGTAATAGGGGTAGGTAAGTACGTTTTGGTGGAAGTGGTGTTATTTATTTTTTTAAATTATTTTTTCTCATGCATAGTAATGAAATTGTATTTAATACATAATTACGTTAATAATCATTCGCAAATTTCATTTTAATTGTTCATTATAATGAGATTCACTATATAAGAAGAATAGCTATATTGATTATTGATATTCGAAAATTAAGAAAATATACCTTTATAGAAAATTAACGATATTTTATTGGAAGCATTTTTAACAAAAATCAATATATATCAATAACCCATTGTATTTAAAAGTATTACTAATATAGTTGAAATATCAATGTGATCAAATGTATATACTATAATTGACTTTAAATTGGCATACATATATACATTAATTATTAAATAAAAGAATAATATTGTTCTTGCTCATCAAGTTAGTTACAAAACACGTAATTGATCATTAACATTTTCACGAGGAGTATACAATACTGCCAAATAACTAGCTAAAATTGCAATTAAATTCTCGGCAAATATAATCAAAACAAGTTTGACTGACTAATAAATTTTCTAGTTTTACCTAATTTACGAAACTATTCAAATTATTTTGTGGATTGAAAATTACGTTGTTCTAAAATACTTTACGCATATACCGATGAAGGCAGTTTGAAATTTGATTTTCCCGCTAATTTGATCTTGTTAAAACATTGTTTCAGCTTACATCGTAACTACAATTTCGCTTCGTTTCAACTTTATTTTTATCTTTTTACCATGAAAACATCAACACATAGTGATACTATTTTACGGAATGACCAATTACCACAACGTCCCACAAAAAGAAACAAAAGCATACCTATAAAGCTGCCAAAAACTGTACTAACTTATACACGTAACCCTTATACCAAGTCCCTGAGAAACTCGACGTAAACATCGTCCTTTTTCCAAGAAACAAAAAACACATCTCTCATATACGCAGATCAGCTATACTCCCGTGTGGCGCGTCTACACGCGACGTCGCGTCCGCTCACGACGACTATCACATCCCCGAAACTCTCCTTCTATTCCCCCTCCGCGGCGGCGGCAAATGGATTCTGCGCGCGGCTTTTATTCCAGTCGCATCACACGCTTTCTCTCTCTCTTACTCTCATCCCCGTGCCGGAATCCCGCGCACGAGTCCGATTTCCCTTCTTAAGTTTTATTGGCGAAGCCGATCGTCGCGTCCCTTTGTCGCCGGGCGCGCGCGGAGCCAGCGGTCCGCGTAAACGAAATTGCCGGGGGTTGCCAGGGAAGGGTGCGCTCTCTGGGTTTTTTATCTCTCTCGCACTCCCAGATTCGTTCCTTCTCGCTGACTCTCCTTCTCTGTCTCGTAGGGTTTTAGGCTTGAGGAGAGAGAAAGTGAGAGAGCGAGCGACTTTTTGCGTAAGTTATAACGGCATGGGGATGAATATGTGTGACGGGGGGAGAGAGAAAAGATTGTTCTTGAAATTCCGAGAGAGCGAGAGAGAGAAAGAGAGACCGAGTGGAAAAGGTTACGGGGCGGGATCCGAGAGCTAAAAGTCAGCTTTTTAGAGCGGGGATAGAGGAGAGCTCGGCGCACGGTGACGTTTCACTTTTTGCAGCTACTGGAATTTAGCTTGATTTAGGAGGTGGAGTTATGTAGTGAGGTATAGTTGCGCGATTGAACATTTTCGAAATATCTTCTTCCGTCGCTGGGGGATTATTCGGGCTGTGAAAATAGTGTTTAAGCATGAAGCCAAAGTATTTTAATGGGTTATTTTCGATTACTTTTTTTTTGTTCTATAAACTTAATTATTTTTTTTAGACTTTATAAAGGTCCTTTTTTTGCTTTTAATAGTTACAAAAAGCTTTCTGAAAAAGAGGAAAAGTATAGTTATTTCGACGATGGCTGAAATTTTTAAGGGGATGTACGGAACCGTTACTGCTACGTACATTTGAAGTTTTTCACTATTTCCAAAACGAAGTTTTACAAAAGGCTTTCAATATCACACTTTCCAAAAATTTTGTACATTCCAAGAAAAATATAATTTCTCGTATAACTTCATATTAAACATCCAGCATAAATGAAGCCACTTGAAATTTTACAAAAATCATACATACACGAATCTTTATAAGACCTCTAAAACGGCGCATTAAAAACATGAAAAATCTCTAAATAATAGAGAGCCCCACGCGACAACTACGACGCAGTGTAAAACCATTGTCGCGCCCCCGGCGCTACTACCCACCGCCCTGCACGCGGCTCCGTCCCGAAAATTTACTGCAACGCGCGTCGGATAAAAAAAAATCCGACTAGAGTGTGCGCGCGCTATATGCGCCATACACCACTTGGTCCTATCCCCTTCGATTCCTCTAATTCTCCCTTTCTTTATTTCCCTTAGCGGCGTGGAATCGCAACCGTACTAAGTAGGGGGAAGGGACCGAGCCACCCCGAAAAGCCACCACCGAGAGCACAATGGTGTATATATACGTATATATATACGCTCGGGCGTGACCCGACGATTCGCTACGGCCGTGACTCTCTTTCTCTTTTCACGGCTGCGTGAGTCTCGTTCGCTCGCTTGCAGTACCTACTTGCTCAATAATTTCGCCGGCAAAGAACTCGCTTCCGCGTGCGCGCGCACATTTGTCTTTCCGCGTATATAAGATTTGGATGTTACAGGGGGAGAGTCAAGTGCGTCGGACGGACTACCATATAATACTGTTCGTGCTGTAAAGAGCTTTTCGCTCCGCGAGCGTGATAAGCTCTATTTTTTTTTTAAACTGCGATCGAGGTTCGCGCGCGCGTGCATGCAAGTATATATATGGGGAGCGCGCAGTAAAAGCCAATGTGTCGTAGTAAAGGAGATTTTCTAAAATTAAAGGCGGGATTCAAGGCGATGCGATTTCGTCTTATGAGCTTCGATTAGTTACGGTGTTCGGGTCTTTTGCTAGTTTAGAGGATAGAGAAGCAGTGCTTGAATCAAACAAAGAATTTCTTACCCTAAAAGTTGTTAATTTTTTTCTTTTTTTTTTTGAGAAATTAAAGAGTCTCTGAAATTGGGAATGATTATTTGACCAAATTATAAGTCTGATATGGTTAATTTTTTTTCGAAATTCACTTTCTGTTAGAGAAAGAACTCTCGTGTTTAACGAACAAATAAAAACATATACTTTATCTAATACTTTTTGAAAATGGTTCTACTAAGTATATCGATTGCCTGGGCATTGGTACAGTAAATACAGTAAATTTCATCGTTAATGTTTACTAATTTATCAAATCCAATTAGTGTATCTCATCCAATTGCATCGCTTACTGATACCCGCCCATGATAATTTCTAATGTAATTTTTCGAATGGACAGATAATTACGTAATACCATAATAAGGTCGATCCCTAATAAAAGTAATCAATAGATGCCCGATTCCTTCGACTACTACATTTATTCATGGCAATGCCGATTATAATTTAATATATTTTATGTTTCTATCTATATGTGGATATTCATCAATGAAATAATTGACCATTATTATTATATGAAAATGGTGTTTATTTGCTATATTAATTTATATAAAACAATTATTATTCGATGGGAATGATCGGGAAGTTTATTTCGCTTATTGTTACAATAACTGTCCCATTTATCTGTAATAAATAGGTAATTCTCGATAAACCGAAATATTTGATAGCGTATTGATTGATAATAAACATCATAATTTTCCAAGTAAAATACCCTCTGACATACTTTTGCAAAACGTATAATATCCTATACTGTAATCCATATAGCATTTTCTCGACTCGGAACTTATATCTTCTTAACTTGTTAATTTTGACAAATCAGCTCATCAACAATCACACGGACCAGCAAATAAACAAATTCAACCGCAAATCCATCCCCCTCATTTCTCCACCCTCCCATATATCCTACACAGCTCTCCCCCTTCTCTCTCACCCTCCACCCCATTTCACTGCCGATTCTTCCATCTCACACGCGTCCGATTGTCAAATCTCTAGCAGAGAGCGAACGCGCGAGAGAGAGATCCGTGGCTAAACTGCCCTAATCGTCAGCGTGCGTTCGCTCTACTACTATACCGTACATGTCCGTCTCTCTCTATTTCTCTCTCTCTCTCTCTCTCTCGCCTCTACATGACAAATCGAAGGGATATGCGCGCCATCGCGGGTGGGGCTATATAGCGGGCGCGTGTATATAAATTGGGGGAAAACGCGCGTGGCAGCGCGTCTAATCGCGCCTCGTATACACACGCGCACACAGTGATTTTCGTGGCGGAATTCTGCTGCTGGTTATTTATGGCCGCCGGGCGGAGAGCGGAAAATTATGGCTTGAGCGCGTACAGGCTCTCGGCTATGTGGATACGCACTTTTGATGGACTTTGAATCTCGATGTGCATGGGCATTTCTCGATAGGATACGCGTGCGCGCGCCGTTGTTCGCTATATGGGTAAGATTTGTGCGCGTGCCGCCGCCGCCGCCGCGGAGGGAAGATAATTCGGCCAGATTTTTCTTTTGTCGAGAGAAGAGAGGGAGTCGCGTGAGCTAGTTCTGCGCGATAGATCAATGGTTTTTGATGGCTTCGTTGATACATTGTGAAGGAGTGATTTGTTGGAGTTATGGATGCTTCGTTAGCGCGGAAATGAATGAGCGGTGTGGCCGTGAGGGAAAATATTGAGTTACTTTGGATGAGAAGTCGATGTAAACAGATCTTTATGTATGATACGAAAAGAAAAATGTTTTAAATACATGGTTTTGTATTTATAGCATTTATAACGTTTCAAGAAATAGGTGAGCTCTTTTAAGTATTTTTTATATCAAAAAGTGTTCCTACATTATTATAGCCACTTTAATTTGAATTTTGAGTTGTAACAATCCTCAATACACAGAAATCAAAGTTAAAAAATATTTTAAAAATTATGCTACGAATGATAAAATTATCTTATTTATAGTATATAATTGATGTATACATAGTAATTCAAGTTAAAAATTAATTTATCTTAACATAATATTCAACCACTAATATAAGAGAGTTTATCAATCAGAAAAGAGACATCAGGGAGACAAAACTAACTTTTAACACTGTCATTATCGGTATGCAATACTAAATTTTCATATATAACTTTGGATATTCCGAATTTAAAATATTGGGCACAGAATATATGAAATAAAATAATATTCTACTTCTAACCATAGTTCTCCAATGCCGTCACATACCTTCCGATGCGAGAAAAGCTTGCTGGCCAACTTTATGCACTGGCCATGAGTGTGCAACTCTCCCCTATAAGTACTTCAGTATATATTAAATATGATAACAGTTGGTATCGTAGAAAACATCTGCATGCTTAGAAAATTAAATTATAAATTAAAGTTAGTCTCAGCAACGAATTTCCTAGCTTCTTTTATGCGTCTACATTATGTTTCAAACAGAAGTTAATCAAAATTTGAATACCACAGGAGACACCCAGACCTCAGTCTAATTACTTCAATAAATCACGACTACTATATTATACTTTTTCTCATCCCCTCCTAAGTTTTTAACTCTGGCGTCATAAATACAATATCACTTTCGTCTGAGCAAAAGTTCGCGCATAGGAGCGAATTGGGTCCTCGTTAAATTTTCCACCACCTCGACCGCAATTAGACGACTCTCTTTCTCTTCCTCCCCCTCTAAGAAACTCCTCAGCGCGCTTCTCCCAAGAAACAAAGAAAGTTCAAAACAAGGCCAAACTACATTTGAATCCTTAGATTTTTCATCGCGAGTCTATCTTCTCTCTCTTCCCCTCTCCCTTCTATACCTTTGCAAAAGGAACAAACGGGGCGGCCCGTCGAAGGGGGGAAGATAAACGAGCTCCGCCACCGCGCGCCGAGATACACCGAAATGCAAAGCACCAAGAGGGAGGAAGGAAATGCGTAATCGCGCGGGCGCGACGGAGAGGAACAGAGGAATTGGAAAACTGCCGCGAATAGAAAGAGAGAGAGAAAAGCTCTTCCAGTAGCGTCTATAGATACTCGCGCGCACGTGGGCGGGAGGAAAATGGCTCGGGTTGCGCCTCATTATTTATTATTCCAGCGGCGTCGATCGACGACTTCCGGGTGTTTGGCAAGGCGGCCGCCGCGCGGCTATCGATATATATACCTGGGTTCATATAATGGGCAAAAACGTTGTTTTATATATGCCGAGCTTTTTTGGCTGTATAGGGGTAGTCGAGTGTGTACGAGCTTGAAGAGTTTAGGCCTCTGATGCGATTATTACTTTTGTTGGAAATGAGTTTATCAGTGCGGTGTGTCGTCAACTTTTTGCAGGAAGACCTACTTTTTTAGAAAATCAAATAAAAAAAACAATGCGATGGTGGAGTGTATAGGTCAATACATATATTCAGGGAATCTTTTAAAACATTTTTTTATGTTGAATAAACAATAGTGTCGTGAAAAAAAAGTTAACAGAGCATTTACTGCACACTTCGAGCATATTTTTTTTTAATAAAAAGATCATATTTCGCAATAAGTCTACTTTCTAATTAATACCATCTTTACGAGCGCAAAAGCTACTACGCAAAAGCGAAACTTGGAAGTAGTTAAAAACAGTTTCGAATAGCTACTTGTTATATGGTTCGTGTATATTACGCAATATGCCAACAGTTTGAAGGAAACCATTTGTAGAAGTAGAGCACGTAAAATATACATTACTGCTATTATATGTTAAAGATACACGCACTTCCTCGTGTTCGACAAAATCATTAAGCTTCCCTTATGTGTTCCCAGTATCACGTACCTTTCCTATTCTCAGTTACTGCTATATATAGTCCAATAGAGCAATCGAAAAACTTATTATCCAATAAAACCGCAAAAATATACGCGCGTCGTGAGGAAAACTCGCTAACAACATCTTGAAAAATTCGTTATTCCTCGCTCTTCTTCCCGCATATTTACCGAGATATATACGTCTTACATATACCTGCAGGACTACGCAGGAAAGCGAAGACTTCCGCGTCCCATTCCGTATCCTGCTCCTCGTATGTGTGTGTATGTCGATAAGTTTACCGCGCTCGCTCGCGCTCATACCACTTTAACTCTCGGGAGCTGTAGGAGAGAGAGGGCATACGCCTCGAAGTACTCGCGCTCTGTACTTCGGCAAAGTGTAGAACTAGCGCCGGTAATACCCCCGTCGTTCTGGAGTTAAGGAGTTCGGGCGAAGTATTTTGTGCGCTCGCGGGAGCGCGGGAAGACGGATTCTTCGCGTATATATATGCAGCTTGCAAATATGAATACGCGAGCCGGCGCGAGAGTCTCATACGATTATCTCGTTAAGTTCCGCGCCGAGTTCGTGGTACGCGCGCGCGCGCCAGATTTTCCATGTAGATGGGGATTGGGGATTCGACGGGTGATATGAAGTTGTGAGAACGCGGTTTTATTATTTCATTTGATGTGTATGTATAGTTGGCTTTTTCATGTTGGTATAGAAATGATACGTGGAGATGAAGGTATTGTCTAAATTTGAAAGGATTTTGCGAAACAGCCAGAAACAGCAACAGATTGAAAGAAACGGAAGATAAATAAAAAGAAAGTTGTTGGATTATATTTACTGTTTAGTAAAATTTTATATAAGGTATAGTGACTTTTTGAAAACTGTTATTTTTACACTCCATCGTTGTCTTTCCTTTTAAAACAAACTTATGGTTTAGCAATAGTAAGCTTAGTTTTATGAAAAAGATGTTCATTAATTCGTTATATATGTAAATAAATATATATTTTAATAGAATAACCAAAAGAACAGCTTGATATAGAATGAATATGTATACAGAATATTTACTACTTTGAGAGCAGGAAATCATTAAAACTGCACCTCTATTAATATTCGTATATTTTAATAACTGTAAATAACAGCAACAATAGTTGACTATACCAGAACATAACTTATGAATAACATTATCTTCTGTAGAAATAAATATCTCCAACGATAGATAAATAATAACTATACATAAATATTGACATCTTACACTTTTTATGCATTTACGAATCCATTTATAAATAAAGCTCGAATTGGAGGTAAAAGCATTGTTTGATTTTTATTCGCACTGGTACTGGTCTAATATTGTCAAAGAATAAAGCTATAACTTTCCGTTATTTTAAGCCTGTTTTCAGTGACATTTACAATCGAAATATACAATTTTTATAAAATGTCCATATGGATGGGTGTAGAGTATGTGTATGCGAATATTGTAAATGTATAAATTTATACATTTCAGGAACTGTACCAATCGAATTCTGACCGGATATGACTTACTGTCTATGTTTTCGCTTTTTTAATTTGGGCGACAATATCTTTTTCTTTAATTTTCCTTTTCTTACATTTTATGTTAAATTATTCAATAGAATTATTGGGATATTGTTTGAATACAAAATTTGAAAAAATGTTAAATATTATAGATGATGATAATAATAAAATGCGAATTATACTCATTTACATACCTATATAAATTGAATACAAAATAACATTCATACAATACTGAACAAAGTCTTCATTACATATTTTGTTATAACTCATATCCTGAATTGATTAATCAGCCTAGCAATACGTAATTTTTCTTCTTCAAAGCTAAAAGAAGATTACTGAAATTAATTGAAATTATGTGATTATTATTGCTATTCTACTGTCTAGCGTCACATATGAATCGTCATTTTAAGACATGGGACAAGTATTCTAAATCGCCCAAACTATTCTTATTCCGTTATGATATCTTACCTGAAAGGAGCAACACTTTGTATCCCTTATCAGACGTTGATCGGATACTGTGAAACTCTTCCCCCCCTCTACATAACAAATCATTACCCCGAACCCGAGTAAGTATATCAATACACAAAAATGATGCTGATAATGACCTCGAAAATGCGTGGCTGCGAATTATATTCAGTACACTCACGCGCGTACCTCGACATCATTAAAACGAGATTAATGATTACATAACACACCCTCCAGCGGATTTCCCTTACGCGAGTAAGTACACTACATGCCGCCACCTGCGTTGCAAAAAAAGGGATCACTTGGCTCGCGCGATACACAAAAGATACAGGCGGGCGCGAGTAGTGCGCTCCGCACTCGAAGATATAAATCACGACATTATTAACGTCAGCTATACGGCAGCGGCGGCTCATCGTAATTATCGCGATCATTAAATTCCGTTCCATCATCATCGGCACACGCACGCCTGCACCGAGTGTATATATATATACGATACATAAACCTACCTTTGGTGTGGTGCGTGCGCGCAGGGGCGATGAGAAAAAGCGGGGAGATCGAGAGACACGTGCTAGACGCGCACATATTATACAAACTATGCATACAACCCGCGCGCAGAGCTTCCGTCAATTTAAGCCTCATTAACGTTCGACGGAAGCTCGCCGCGCTGCGCTTTGGTTTACGCCTTTTTGCGCCAATTACAGTTATTCCTCTCTCTCTCTCTCTCGCTCACTCTCTCGCAACCACCCCATCCCTTTTTTGACAGATCCGCGCGGGTGCGTTAATTTCGAGCCCCGCGCGGCGCTCGCTGATTAAAACCGAGGCTGCTAGAGGCCGGACGCGAGAGGACGTATTAAATTCGAATGTTGTCATTCGGCTCACGAGGTAAGCGGATTGGCAAATCGGTAATGACATTTGCCCAGCTTACGCGCCGTTAATTCGCTGTGTGTATGTATGTGTGTGTGGGATGCTTTTTTGCGCCCCACACGTGTATGCGGGAACCTGTCTGTTGTCTGTCTGAAGTGGCTGTCTGATTGTTGCTGTGTGTATTGCCATATTGGTGGTATATATATGTATATATATCGTGTGTTGGTTTATTGCGCGGTGTATTGTTTTGCGGAGTGGTACTATATGCGTGATGCTGGTACAAGTTGATCGGCGCGTGTGAATAAAAAATGCAGACTGAGTGATTATTTAGCTGGAAAAGCTTTTGTCAAGGCTTTGATTGGATTGCGGGTGCTTTGCGGGGGAGAGTTTTTTTTTGTAGTGGAAAGTTACACGCGCAATTTGAAATTAGTTTTTTATTGGAGCACAGCAATTTTATTAACCTGACAATTTAATAAATAGCTGTAATTATAATTGCTAGGTTTAAAAGCTTTATTGAGAAAGGTAGTTCAATATTTCTAATTACGTATATTATACCTTATAAAAAATGAATGATCCATAAAAGTTGTGTTTAATAGATTTGTACTTAACAACACGGTAATTAAATAAAACATTAATGAGATCCATTCAGAATTCTCGTAAAAGGATGCGTGTTCCTAAAAAGTTTACCCATGAATTTCACTCGCAATCATAATAAACTTATTTTATCACCTTAAACCCTACTGTTGTGTGTGTGTGTGTTATATATAATACCGAGTATACAGTACTCTAGTTTACAAAAATACTTTCAAGTCCCGCATAAAAGAGCATAATGGATTATGGTAATTCCCAGCACCTAGAGCGCGCGCACAAACGAGGCTCTTACGGACGAGCTCCGTTCCGCGTTTAATAGAAACAATTATTGTCGCTCATAATTTTATCGAAATAGAAATAGAAAGAGAGAATTTCCGGCTGCTAGCGCGCGCGTTCGCTTCGCAATAGCGCGCAAACGAAATTCTCCGTGCGCGCGGCTACATTTTAATTAGAGCGTATATAGCGCGCTGCACGCGTGTATAAATTTTGGTTGGTTAAGCGATACGCGCCGGCCGTAACGCGAGCTCCGTACGCGCGAGTGTCAATTATACAAACTCGTCGCAGGAGAGAGGGAGCAAATATGACGTTTTTATTTCGGCCTTTTTGCGCTGTTATTGCATTGCTGCTTTTGTGTGTGTATACTCGAGAGCTGCTATGCACGCTGCTGGCAATTAGACGTGGCTGCGGCGCTTTGTCGCTGAATTATAATATATAGGAACGTAATATAATATGTCGAATATTAAAAAGTATTGTTCGTATCATGTATACGAATATTTGTAAACTTTCATTTGTCAAAGGCGTTTTTATTATAACCCACGCGATGTTATTGGAAAAAAAAGTTTTCCGAATATTCTGGTACACACGTCGTATAATATAAGTGTCATATTTGAACGAACGAATGTACGGTATTTTTTCCGTACATTTTTATATCGCGATTACTACTAATAAAGTCATCGGAGAAATATTCGATTTCGTATTGTAAATACCTTCGCACGACATATAAAACATTCCTTCTCTTTTGTAGCGATATGCAAATGAATGAGCGCCCTGCCTGTTATACTTTTTAATGAATGTTTATTTGAACTCGATGAAAAGCCCGTTTATTTTGCCCTCTGCACTCGGCATTGTGCGCTAAAAAATGCAAATGCAAATTTCATAGCATTAACTCGACCCACTGTTTGCTCTCTCTCTCTCTCTCTCTCTCTCTCTCTGAAATATTGGTTAGCATAAAGCTGGATAATAAGTTCAGTGTATATTTGCCTTTCATTATTACATCAAATCTGCGATAACAATCTGTAATATGAGTCGATTACAATGCGCAGAATATTTTCCTTCAGAAATATGCAGTGAATAATTGTTGTATTCTATAGCCCATTAGTCTGATGGTATTGATTTGTAATAGAATATAATTATTGTCTTTTAGTTATACGAAGTTCATGTTATGTACCAATTAGTCAGGATTTCTGATGAATTTTAAAAATAAGGTCAAATTAAATAAACAAACATATCTTTAAACGTTCTCCATCAGTCTGTCATCTCGAGCATATCAAATACAGATAATCACGTTTGAATTCGCTTTTAGAGCATTAATTATAAAATTATGTTTTAATTATAACTAATAATAACGAATCTATTATTTCTCCTTCATGTCTCAAAATTATACTATATTTACAATATTTTTATATATTATATAAACATTTCCATGCTCTATTAATCAACACGCTATGAAAAATGTCGAACTACGAAACAATATAGCAAAAATAGTTTTTACGCAAGCTCTCGAAACCCGACAACAGCACACCCGAGAAAATCTCAAAGCAATCTGCGCGGAAGATTCATCGAAGACGAGGAAAGAGGGCGGCACGCGGTAAGATAAACAAAAGGACTTATACGACGGCGACCAGCCGCGATAAATTCGGGCAGCGCGACAATATGCCGAGGCGCTCTCGCTCGCTCGGTTGCGGGCGCGGCGCCGTATGAGTTACCGCACAACCATTTCCGGCTTCTTGTCCCACGCGAAAACCGCCGCGCTTGTGTGTGTAAAATAGTTGCAGAAGCCGAAACCGGAGAGACGTGGCGCGTCTTCGCGTCCACCTCCGCGATTCTCGGATTCTCCTTCTGTGTCCGCGGAACCGCGCGGTTCTCCCGTTTCTTTCTTTATGATCGTTGGATATAGTGTTTCTAGGTGGTTTTTATGAATTAGACTGATGGATTCACTAGAAATACAGATGGGGTGGTCATGCATCTGTGAAAATAATATTATGTTATAAAAATTAAATTTGAGAAGGTCTATTTTTGAAAAAACTTTTCATTTGAAAAAGCGGTATTTAGAATAGAGAAAGGAATTTTTTGGAGCAAATTATAAGTTTTAGATGAGTTTGAAATCTAAGTTGAATAAACTATGTTTTTATTTAATTTTTTAATATTTTATAATAAATATTTCATAATTTATAATAAATATTATAAGATTATTTAAAAGCTACAAATTTAAAAGTTGGAAGATAATAAAGCTTGCAGGAACCTCGCACCTCACAATATTTTCAACCCTTTTTCTCTCAATATCAGAATTCAAGCTCTCCCCCTCTCCTACAATTTAATTACTCTCCTACCATTAACAACTCTCCCCAAAAATCATTTAATTGCCATTCCTCGCTTCGTCACTTCTTCCTCCCACTCTCTTCGCACTCTCTCTTTCTTCGCGGTATTCCCGAGGCCATACGAGTTATATACGCGAATGCGCACACGCACGCACTACACTCCTGCGTCGCGTGCATGCTCGCACGCGTCCGCGATATATTTTACCTGTCGCGCGACTCTCGGATGGGGGCAAAAGTGCGTCTTACAAATGGCGCGTCATTCATACACGCTGGCTTCCCTTGATTCTGATTCATTCCCGGCCGTCTTCTCCTATTACTCACGCGGCCAGTGTACACAATGCGCTGCGCGGCTCTCACTTTTTAAACAAAAGCGCGCGCCTTTTTTTTCGTCGTCGTCGTCGTCTGCGCGCGCGCGCAACCGCGTGAGTGCTATATGGAGGAGGAAAATCTGTGATCTACGAGTGCAGTAGTGTTTGCGCTGGCTCTGGTTTCTAACTTTAGTTTTTTGCGTTTTAAGGTCGTAGTGGTGATAGAATAAACTGTTAGTTGGATTTTACGTGATACTGTAACACTAATGGAAGTTTAGAGTAAAAGTACGACCATCGTATTTATTTTTTTATTATAAACGGATTTTTTAAAGACCGATGGTCTTATAGTTAACTATAATAAATAAAATAAAAATAAACATAATTTAGTCTTAAGTTTATTATACAATTATTTGTTATTAAATATATATGTATATTATATGAATAAGAAAGGCGTTACCCCGGGGTTTAAAAATCAGAAAACATTTATTTATGGAACCATTTTTTACAACTTCTACCAGGAACAATCTTCTACATTTATTATTAGGTTTTAAAATACTTTTACAGTGAGATTAACGAAATTTCACGCTCCAAAATATTCACATATACCTACTGTAAAAACGAAACTTTTACTAAAGATTTATAAATCCGAGCATCGATTACATCGTATATATTGCCTCTCTCGCGCAACTTCTTATACAACGACGTATTATAAATTTACTCACTATATACACCTATATCCTCGTGCACTTTCGCATTACCCGCAGCGCGCGTGCAATAAGCCATCGGCAAAACAATGACGAATAGGCGTGGATTCCTAGCCAAGTTCTCGCCTATGTATACTTGCACACACGGCTGCGCGCCTTCGATACTTTATTCATCGCCTTACACACACTCTCTCCCTCCTTCTCGACGCATTTATCGACGCCTCCGCGCGACATTAATTTTTGATAGCGGCGCGCGAACGTGGCAATAAAACTTTTAGTTACGCGCATTATATGCTCGAACGAAAGAGTGAACTTTCGCGCGCGCGCGCAATCGTCGTGCCATTGTTGGCAGCCAGAGGCTCTCGCGCGATTGTTCGTGTTTTATTATTACACGGGTATTATATACGTATAGTTTTATACGTACGCCGAAGCGCCTCTCCCGCCCATAAGTTTAGCATTGTTTACGCAGAAAACTGCGCGCGCCCGTGTCGAAACACCCGGTGTAATAGTGGTGGAATTCCGCGTGTGTTTTTTTTTGTCTCCGACGGTGTTGATTTTTTTAACTGATTGGTCGTTGCGTTATTTACGCACGTCGCTTGCAATTTTAATTAAGCCGTTTATTTGGATGAAGGGAAATGCGGGCGGTGGTTTTGCGTGAAAAATCTCATCCCGGGCGCGTACATTTTATGTGTCCCGTACCGATTGTGTTTCACGTATTGGTAAACACATTTGGCAGGTAACGTGAATGCGAATATGAGCGGTTGAATTAAGAACGCGTGAAAAATTCAGTTTGAAAACGTTAGTTTACGTAACGTTCAATTAAAAATTTGTAAAGTGCGTTAGATGGATTCTATTATACTTACAGAGGTAATGTTGCTTGAGCTCGGGAAAATTTTGGTGATCAAAGTAGGCGTCACTTGATATTACGTTAAATCTCCATAATCTGTTGATTGGATTTTACCTTGCTTCAGTCAAACAAAATCCACTTGAAATCTCTTTTTCAGGGGGAGAGAGAGAGAGTAAGGGAGTTGATGAAGATGTTAAATATAATCTAAATTAAGACTTTGATATACGTCTTATGTAGCAAACGAAAATATCTTCTTGGTTTCATCGATTCGTGTAATAATTAATTTACTATCGAGAAAAATGAAAAATTAAATTATACGATAAAACATCAATTGTAGTGATTATTTTTTGCATAATGAAGTTTTATTAATATAAACTGGAATTTGTAAAATTTAATGACTTCGAATAATTACAATTGAAATCTTAAATAGCACATATCAAAGTAGATTGCTATATAAGGAAACATTTAAATTTATATAAGATTTACTATTTTAGACTTATCGGATTTCTGTCGTTTTAAATTTTCATCAAGAAATCGGAATGGAAGAGTCACGATATATAACTTTGGAAAAGAATCTGATAAGCTATATCAACAGTATTTTAAATCGATATAATAATATTTACATTCGATACCCGTCATACCTATAGCAAATCTGAATCGAACATAAAATTTAAATGGAACGGCGTCTGGTCATCCGGCTTACCAACCGGATTATTGAGCACTTTTAAGATTCCAATATCCTATAATTGTATTTCTGTCATTGCACATTTATCCCCTTTTCTTATAATTCAGGAAATATATTTTCTTTCCAATACTTATATGTATGTATGATTCCCGTATGCATATATATCTCGACCGTTCAAGTTTTAAAGCTATATGAATACATATATACACGAATGCTCTATGACGCAGACGAAATCAATCAAAATAGTTCATTAGCGCCGTAAAGCCATTTCTCAGCAATAATGAATCTTATAACCCTGAGAAATTAACATATCCAACAAAACAACAAGCGCGTCACTCTCTCGAATCCCGCGGTCAAAAAAAAAAACGAATAAATGACCGTACAAATACAACTTTAATATCTGCCTCGTGTAAACATTGAATATACGTATATTATATGAATAATGTTCAATTAACACTAATTCTCATGTACGAGCGCGCGCATAATGCGAGAAAAATGACAGAATTAACATTTTCGTTCGAGCACTCGCGCGCTGGATTTATAGCTGTCCATTAGGCCGCGTTTACATTAACGAAACATAAAAAATGCGCGTTACCTCCCATGTACTAGCCCGTATGCCTACTCACACACACACAGCACTGGAGAGAGAGTAAAAAACACATAGAAGAGAAGAAGAGCCTCGTCAAAGCAATCCGCCGAAACTTAATCAAGTCGTTCCTCTCCGCATCAACGACGTCGTAGCGTGCGCGCGTCTACTCGGACAATAAAAGCACAACACGCGTCGTAGCCGCTTAATTGCGTTATATACGACCGTATGTGTATATACACGCGGATCAAACTCGCCTTTTTACACCCAAGCGTGAACCGCCGCCGGCGGCTACACGACGACTTTCGACGGTATATAGTCGCGGGTGGAATAAAGAAAGCATCCCGCGTGCGCGCGCAATTATCCGTAAACACACGCGTCCGTACATGCGGCTCACGTATATATACAGACGCATCACATGTATTCCTCGCGGCGAGGAGTTAACGAACGAAGAGAGACAGAGAGAGAGGGTCGCAGAGCCTCGGGGGAGGCTTAAAACGCGTCCCCGCAAATGTTGACTCGCGTCGCATTGTTTAGCGCCGCCGCTGCCACTTTTCCCCGGAGAATCGCGCAGCGGCTTTGCTTTCTCGCCACGACGACGCGGGTGTGGGTAGAATTAGCGCGAGCGCGCGGAAGCGGCTATGACAGATCGACATAGGTGGATTTGGGGGAGAGAGAGAGAGATGCGCCGAGGGGTTGGTTGCTTGGTTGCGTGTGTATACTATACGGATACGAGCGAGTGTCTCGGGCGTTTTGACTGATTGGCGTTCGGCGGCCGTCTGCGAGGAGTGGATGTCGAGGACGGGTGTTATCGGGGAGGATTAGAGCGGCGTTCTTTTGCCTGACAAGTGTAATGGGATAAATGACGTGTTTCCGTAACGATATTTGTAAGAAAATTTTCAAGGTTTGTTTTATAGATGGGTTTTCTATACTATAGGAAAATCTTTGTGGTACTGAGGAAAACTTTTTTGAGAAAACATTTTAGAAGTATTTTTTCGACCTCTACTCTATAAACAATATTTAGAAAATGTAATATTGAAGAGTAAGGGAAACCTTATTATTGTCAGCAAAAAGGATAGTTGCCGTAGGGCTGTCGGGAGCGAGACAATACAATATTTCTGTAATTATTGTCTCGTTCTTGTACATTCTTGAAAATTTCTCTCGTGTCTTGGTCTTTTCAGTTAATATGAGAAGTATTATTGTTTGTCTTGAAATTCTTGATCATATAGGAGTTAGGCAGACATGGGACAAAAAGCTAGTCGATGTTTTAAAAATTAGAGGTCCACGTAGAAGAGGAAGGTAAGC